>PVIR01038095.1:0-14754 GCA_004026965.1 Petromus typicus
ATTTTTATTTTATTAGTGAACAGTTATGCATAAGTTATTTTTATGATTGTATTTTTCTTTTTTATTGTAAAGTTCATATTTTTGGATCTTTTTCTAAATCGGATTTTAACAGAATTTGGTGTATTTTAGCAATTTTTTCAAAGGTTAAACTTTTGGCTTGATTACTCTAGTCTTTTAGTTGCTACTGCTATAGTCACCATTTTATTGAATTCTGCCCTTTGTTTTCTTTCTCATTTTTATGTGCATATGTATTTTTTCTAACATTTTCTGTTAGAACCTTAGCTTGCTAGCTTTCAGCAATTCCCTTTTTGGTAAATGAATTGAGAACTGTACATTTCATTCTTAGGACCATTTTTGCTGCATTTCCCAGAACCTGGCCTGAATTTTTCCTCTTCCTCATTCATGTCAAATTATTTTATAATTTTCTCTATATTGTCTTGCAAACC
Organism: Petromus typicus; assembly: GCA_004026965.1. Lineage (NCBI taxonomy): Eukaryota > Metazoa > Chordata > Mammalia > Rodentia > Petromuridae > Petromus > Petromus typicus. Next base: position 447 of record PVIR01038095.1, read on the forward strand.
AAAAGTTTGTGTTATGTTATGTACTGAATCTTTCTTTGTGGTCTGGTAAATGGCAAAGTTTTTGAAAGTTTCATGTATACTCAAGAATGAGTTTTCTCTGCTTCTTGGTTTTTTTTTTTTTTAGGTTTTTTGAGACAGGGTCTCGCTTTGTGGTTCAGGCTGGCCCTGAGCTCAGCCTCCAACTCACATCACAGCAATCCTCCTGCCTCTGCCTCCTGAGTGCTGGGATTATAGGCATGAGCCATCACACCCAGCACTTCGCTGCTTCTTGATTGGTAATTGCAAAGTTTCACATAATTATTATTTCGAGTTAATGGATCTTCTCTATTGCTGTTCAGTATTGGCCTGCTTATTCCATCACTTTCTTGAGTTGCTACAAAAAAGTGTCTAACCAAAATTGTTATGTTTCTCTCTGTATTTGTATTAGTTGTCCTATTTCATATTTTGAAACTGTGCTTTTTGGACAGATGTGTTCATAATTCTTTTTTTAAAGACAGGGTCTCGCTTTGTGGTTCAGGCTGGCCCTGAGCTCAGCCTCCAACTCACATCACAGCAATCCTCCTGTCTCTGCCTTCTGAGTGCTGCGATTACAGGCGTGAGCCACCATGCCCAGCACTGTGGTATGTGGTACTGATTGCTGCTGGGCTGAGTCTCCACACCCATTATTGTATGTGGTTACCAGGGAATCAAATCCAGGCCCTTGTGCTCACAAGACAGGTGCTGGCACCATTGAGCTAAATCCCTGACCCAGGTGTTCATAATTCTTATGTCTCTCGGATCACCCACTGTATGATTTTCTTTGGCTTTGAATTTAATTTTATTTGATATTAAATTTGCTCCCTAGTCTTATTTGCTCAAAATAGCTCCTCAAACCTTTATTCTAATTTTATCTGTGGCTTGTCATTTTTTGTTTGATGAATATTGCATTTAGAAAATGTTACTGGATATTGCTTTGAAGAACCCAGTTTGTGAGTATCTGTCTCTTGATTAGTGAGTTTAATCTGTTTATAAAGCGTATTTGTTTCCTGTGGAAGTCATAACAAGATAATACATTCTGGACTGCTTAAAGCAGCAGAAATATATTGCCTTACAGTTTTAGAGACCACAAGTCTGAAACAGGGGCAGTTGGGCCATACTTTCACTAAATCTTTAGGGCAATACTGCCTTGACTTTCTCTAGCTTCTGATTGCTTCTCATAAATTGTTGGTGCTCCTTAGATTGAAGCTGTCATTCTAGACCTCCGTAAGTCATTCCATAGCATCCCCTGGAGCTCCTCATGTTTTTCTGTCTTGTAGGGTCAGAGTAGAGCACAGTCCACCCACGGCCAGAAGTGCCAGCACAGAACACTGCTTCAAGCCCCTTCCGACTGGGATGCCTGGCTGCCTTTGGCTTCCTGCTGTTCTCTCTCCATGTTACCATCCTTCTTCTCCCCAGGATTCCTCACAGTCTCTCTTTGGTTATTCAAATGTGCACTTGTCCAGGTGCTTCTGAGCTCACCTCCAGGTTAGAGTGGAGGAGGAAATTTGGATCCCGTCTGTACCTCCACAACTCCACCTTCTGTGCTACCTGTTACTTCTGAGCATTTTGTCCCACAAACGTGCCTTCTCTGGGTAAATAACAATCTACAGTTACTTCTTCAGGCAACAAAGGTGTATCTTGCTTTGCTCTGTCAGATTAGTTACTGCTTCTTCATCTGCTCCTCATCCACACAGCTGCTCTAGGACTTCTTTCGCTTTTCCTTTTGGCTACTTTTGCCTTCTCTGCAGGTCACAATATCTAGATGCGTATACTTCTTCTATCTCCCCTTCTTTACTTTTGTATTAGTGGGGTTTAAGAAAGTAAAGAAGCAGGAGAAGTCAGCCATTGCATCATATTTAAATTGAAGTTCCCCAGTAGGAATTAGTTAGAAATCTTAAAAAACTTGATTTTTATCTGGAATAAAAAACATGGAATGATACTGAAGAAAAATTTGAAAAAGAGAAGAAGCTTGAGTATTATAAAGCTGTAGTAAACAAAATGGTACATATAGAATTGGGATAAGAAAAGAAGTAAAAGTTGTTAAAATAGAATATAGATCTGAGGAGATATATATAGGTATAATCAACCCTATGTGTAGGTTCTGTATCTAAGGATTCGACCAATGATGGGTTGAACTATTCAGAAAAGAGGTAGACGTATTTTCTAATCAGAAGCAGATTTCCTTTGACAGCCTGTAAAGGAGGATGTTGAGGGCTAAAGAAAAAAAAGACAATAGAGACTTTGTTATTTCAAAGTATATAAGGGGTGAGGAGGTCAGTACCACACAGTAGGAGAAGACTAAAATGCTCCCTGCTAGCTGGTATTTATTGGGTCCACACAATGATAGGAAGGAGCATCAGATGACTGAGGGGTAGTGGTGATCTTATGTTTGACCTTATGATGAAGCAGATCTCATGTTGATGAGGGCAGAAAGGAGAGAGTTCCCAGGACAGAAGGTAGGATGGCTGAGCTGATTAGGGGATCCTCCCTCCCCAAGTGAAGCCTTTCTTTTTTCTGTTACTACTGGGTTCCCAAGGAACCAGAATGTCTCGATCTGATGTAATGGTGCCTTTGAGCACTGCAGAATCAGACCATTGAGGTCTTAGCTGTGATCAGAGGCAAACTGGAGTTATGTTTTCATATATCACAGCTGGCTCTTGGACAAGACAACATTAGCTTTAGACAGCTACAGTCATACTTTAATCAGTGGTCTGATTCTGCAGTGCTCAGAGGCAATATTATATCAGTTCAAGGCATTCTGGTTCCTTGGGAACCCAGTAGAGGAAATCATGCTCCCCAAATCTATGTAAAAATGCTGTGACACTTTTTCTTGTAAACAGTACCCTAATCTCTTGGTTTGATGACTATTTACAGAGTGTTTGTTTTATACTATGTATTATAGGTAAGGTAGGATAACTTGGAGTACAGTAGTGTGCTGCAGAATGACGTTTCTGTCCAAAACAAACCACATAGATGGCGCTGGTCCCAAAGGAGTGCATTACCTAGTGAGACCAGCGCTGTCTCAGTCGGGGTAACCTCCACGGCACTCATGTGAGCACCAACTAAGTGATGTAAGCACAGCAACAAAATCATCGAAGTATGTATTTCTCAGGCCATATCCCCATCCTTAGGAGAGATGCAGTTGTGTGTATGGGAGGAAGTATGTTACATGGAAATGCTATGCTATTCTACATGAGGGACTTGAGTATCCACAGACTTGGCATCCTCAAGAGGTCCTGGAAACGGTCACATAGACAGCAAGATACCAGCTTTTTCGCTAAGCCTTAAAATTCAACTCTTAACAGTAATATACAGCTAGTGTCCCTGCAATATAAGTTGAAGAGCTCATCCTTTCCCTACATAAAGATACATACTTACCCATATTCAAAACGATATGAACATAGTGTATACATAATGTGACTGTCATAGTTAATTTTAGGCATCTACTTAGCTGGTCTCCGAGGCCCAGTTAGTTGGTCAAACACTAGTCTAGATATTGTTGTGAGGGTGTTTTGTAGCAGCAGTTAACATTACACTCAGCTGAGATTTAACTGAAGTGGAATACTTTCTGTAATGTGGGTAGCACTCTTCTAATAAGCCGAAGGCTTAGCGAAAAAGCTGGTATTTGCTGGTGGAGAAGAAACTCTGTCTCAGAAAACCTGCTTCAGTTTCTAGCTTGCTGGTTTTCCTTACAGATTTTAGACTCAAGATTGCAATATATCAACTCTAATCTGAGTTTCTAGCCTCACTAGACCACAAAATTGCATTAGCTAACTTGTTAAAATCTACTTATTTGTGATTAGTTTATCACTATCTACTTATCATCTATCTGTCTGTCTGTCTGTCTGCCTGCCTGCCTGTCTACCGTAAGTCTATTTATCATCTATCTGCTATCTACACTATAATCACTGATATATTGTTAATTCTATGTCTCTGGAAGACATTGATGGCTACAATGGGCTAGGTCCTAATCCAGTATGACTAGTGTCCTTAAAAAAATAAGAACAGACAGATGCCTATGGAGAATGCTCATGATGACAAAGGCAAAGATTCACAGGATGCAGGAGCAGGCCCAGGAGTTCCACTACCACTAGAAACCTAAGAAGACACAAAGAAGGATTTTACCCAAAGTCTCAGCATGGCCCTGATGTCACCTTGATTTCAGAGTTTCAGCTTTCACAACTGTAAATACACAGATGTTTGTTGCTGTAAAGTATCCAGGTTGTGATACTTTGTTTGAACTAGTCTGTCTTGTTTTTCCCTTCAGTCCTGGAGATGGAACTCTAGACCTTGAGCTTGCAAGGCAGGAGCTGGCACCACTGAGCTAAATTTTTGGGATGAACTACTCTAGTGAGCTAAATACTATCCTCATCCAATTCCGCGCATAAAAATTCATTGCAGAGGAATTGAATAAACAGGTGCCCATATGTTTAAAAATTATAGAATTAGTTCTATGACAACAAGAATGATATCAAAACATTAATTAATAAATGTCAGGCCACATGGTGGATATGGTCACTGTTTGTTTTGCAAGTGAACAAATATATTGTTGTGGAACTCACAAGAGGCAGAGTCAAAACTCCAAACATGAAATCTGAATCAAGAATCTGTAACAGAAAACTGATGTTGACTCTGCTATGAAAGACACAAAAGCAGAAAAAATTGACAGTTTAACTACAAGAAAATCCAAAAATTCAGCCTCACAAAGGTACCATAGGGAGTCAATATTTTCAAAATATCTAATTCACAAAGGAAATAGCTTCTATGAATTAAAGAAGAAAAATCAAATAACCTAACAACAAAGCACATACAGAGATAATTAAGAGAATACCAGTATAATGACGAGTAAACATATAGAGATGTATAAACTCACTCACAATACTATGATAGAGAAATACAAATTAAAATAATGTTTTACTTCTTGCATTTTAATTTGGCAATGATTAACATGATTAATACTACCCAATTATATGAAGGATACCCTCTTATACTATTGGTAGAATTGCAGTTTGTTAGAGGCCTTTTATTACTTGATTTTACAAAGTACATAAATATAAAAATACATATTTCTTTCAACCCACCATCTCCTCCCCATATATATATAGGCACATGCTAGATTTTTATAGTCAGAACTTGTGATGGGGTGAAACAGAAATGGATTCTGTCTAATTTAAGCAAGAAATAAATGTAACGAAAAGTATTAAGACTGATGGAAAAGCCGGATACCCTGATGTGATCGGGGAATCAGAATCTGATTCGGTGTGACTTCTGGCTCTGTCCCTTCTGGGGCTTGTGGCCACTTGGACTCCCTCTCCACTGTGGCCTCACTATATATGCCACCAACAGGGTCAAGCTGTCCTTGAGCCTTTGCTTCAGTCATTGCAGATTTACATATCAGATGAGTCGTGATCTGCCAAACCTAGCTCAAATATTCTGACTTCAGAACCGGGGACAGAGTTAGGGCGTGTATGCTTATTTTAGCATTTGAAGTGGAGGAGGGAGCCTTTCACCCACACTGATTTAGATACTAAATAGGAAGAGTATTTCTATAAAAGTAGCCAAAGCCAAAAAATGCCTAGTCACTAGTATCATTACCCAAGATATACATACGTTCTTCTTATGTTTTCACTAAATCTATTCTCAAAAAAAAAAAAAAATCTTGTTATCATAATATATCTTCCCATATAAACCAAAGTGCTAACTTTCTCTCTAAAAGGAGACAGACTGGAGGCTCATCTGTTACCACATCTAAATCTGGCATGATCATCATTCCTTCCTCAATCCGCGGTTCCGTCTCTATACTCTATAAACCACAAGGGTGTGCTGGAGTGAGCTCGACCCAGAGTTCTGTGTCTGGTCACTACATATAGTCATACTTCACAGTGAAATTATATGCACTTATAATAGATAATTTATTTCAAAGGCAAAAATAGTAAATGTCAAAATGTCAAAAAATGTCAGAAACTCACCAACTACCTCATCATTTTCCGACATTTTCCTATTATCTGTGCTCTTAGGATTATGGGCATCTATTGTATCTATGGTGGATATGTTATAAAATGATGTTCTCCTGAAGGTCACTTTTATTCTGTGTTTAGGGGCATGTATCAGTCAGTATTTACCAGAGAAACAGATATAATACAAGATATATAAATATATATGAGAATTTACAATACTGGTTTATACTTCCAAAAGGTTTCAGTCCATTTGTGGCTGGCTCCAAGGCAATGATGGCAAAAAGGCACTGCTGAGGAGAAACAACATGGCACCTGCACAGTAGCAAAGACAACAAGGGGCCTTCACTGTGCCTTTTTGCCTCTTTTATCTCATCCAGACTACAGGGATTAGGACAATGCTAAACCACACACTCATGTGTAATGATGTTAGGCACAGGCCATTAATCCCAGCATCACACATTCCTGATTCAGCTACCTCAGGCTGACTGGGGCTTTGGGGGAATGTCAGACCCAACCATAACAGGACATCATATTAGTGGCATGAAATTGGCCACAGTGGGAAACTTCTTTGTATCTCCCTTCCCTCCTTCCTTCTGTCTATCTTCCTTCTTTCCTTTCTTTCTGTCTTTCTTTCTCCTCAATATCTAGATTTAAGAAAACAAAGGAAATGTCAACAATGGTGATTAAACCTAAAAATACATTTTATCCATAGCTGCTACATTTTAAAATGCCATAAAAACTGAAGAAATAGCCTCTGGCATTTGAAAATCTATCCGATTCAGTAATGAGGCTTTTCACCCTGTTGTCAAACAACTGAGTTCTGATATAATATCTTCATTGTTTTACTTCCATCTTATTAAGAAAAATGAAAACATCTGCAAACATATCAAATACATATCGCTTCATCAAATGTAGTCAGGGATTGCCTGTGGACATAAGAGTTTGGCATAAGTCAGTGAAAGCAGGCTTTCAGACGAAGTTTGCTTTAATGAAATTATAAAAGAGAATATCACTTTCTATTATCTGTAATTGTGAGCGATGCATTCTTTTTATTAGCACTACTTATAATAAACTCATGCATTTGTTTTTTTTGAAAGCTAGTTGTTAAAAATTATGCAATATCTGTGGATTGAATTACAAAGTTTATTATCACACCAACAAATGAATACTGAATATATAAGTGAAAAACTTAAAGCCTCCCCAAATTACACACAAGCTGAGAAGGACTAGGCCTTATCAGATTTGAAAGTGTCTTCTGTCCTGGATGCCCATCACTTGTTTATTGGTAGCTACTGGGGAATGAACCCAGGGCCTTCACGCTAAGTCATGACATTGTCTGAGAGGGCTTGATCCTCCTGACTCAGCCACCTAGAGTGCTGGGATTGCACTTGGCCCTGCACCTGGTTTCCCTCTTCACTTTCATGACTCTTGATATTTTGCTTCATCTTCTTTGAAACCTGAATTTAGAGTTTCCCTGAAAAAAAGAGTTACTCTTTTGTATTAAGGGCCAGGACTCTGGGGAAGCCATGAATCTCAGAAGGGAAGACATAGTTCACCACTTAGTCCGAGGGAAGCAGCAGTGTTCAGATGAATGATAATTAATTGAACAAAAGTTCTGAATTCAATAAAGAGCCAATTTTGGCATCTACAGATTCAATTAGCCATAATTACAGCCAGAAACTGGAAAGACTATGCCATCAGGCCTCAGCCCCCACTGTGTTCAGGTCCAAGGGCAGTGTCTGGAGTGCTAGGTGGTGGCGGCCTTTCCAGACAGTTCATGCCCTGTTGTGACACAGCAAGGGTAGTATCAACGCTACAGGTTGTACTTCAGCTGGGAAAAGCAGGGCACTTGCTCTGCCTGGACCTTAATACACATGAACCAGCTGGAACCAAAGCTCCCCTTGTAATTTGGCTAAGGAGCTCTGCTTTGAAATGGGACCAATCTATTTCTCTTTGGCAGATGCGTCTTTTAGCATCTGCACACTTCTGGCCAAGTGGGGTTTCAGGGTAGACACTTTCTAAGGTTTCATCTTGAAAACTCCCAGAAAATTCAGGGCAGCCTCCAGGGGACAGCTGTGAATAGGGGTGCTGGCAGTTCTATTTTTTGCTTTTAGAAAAATATGTGTTGAATATCACGCACCATGGCATCTCATAGTATTTGTTAAATGATGAACACCTGTTGGGACGGTCATTGTAACTTTCTTCACCTTATCCAGGAGCAAACAGACTCATGCAAGCTCTGAGTGGAGGAGCTAACCCTGTTTGACTTGAGATTCTGAGCTCTTTCCATTGAAAGCTTCAGTAAGCTGACTGTTGAACTATACTTCAACAAAGCTGTTTAGAGAAAGATCACACAAATGGTTTTCCACGTGGTTCCCTCTCTTGCCCTCCTTTTCCCTTGTAGAGAAAGGTTCTGACAAGTATGACCATGTTGTCCTTTCGCATGAAGGAGAAAGAAATATTTTGTATTTGTGGAATTTCACTTCTGTTCAGATGAGGCCATTTGGGGCTCATAGAGTCTGAGCAGAAGGAGTCAGTCCTTGTCCAAGGCAAAGGGGCTCTTGATGGAAACAGAGGGTATAGTTGGGTATAGAAGAGATTCTAGAGGAAGGTGGGGTTTGGAGAGTCTGAGTATGCAGAGGAATTGCCTCTGTAGATCTCTGGTCTCTCAGCATATCATGTGAGTTTTCCTAGAGGGGGACTAGTTCCAGGGCTTGGAACTCTGAAGGGCAGAGAGTGTGAGATGAACAGCAAGCTTTATTTCTAGACAGGGAGACTAGTTGGAATTTAGGGCATTGTATCATAAAAGACAGAACAGAAATAGAAAAGGGATGGAAGAAGTCCTCTAAGATGATTAAGTAATGAGCAAGTTTCTCTTTCAGAAGAATCTACCCAAAAAGCCAGAAGTAGTAGAGTTTTTGGATACACTAAATGGAGAGATAAATTGTCCGTGTGAGGGAATATGTAGTTGAAGACAAAATGCTCTGAATGGGAAGCAGCTGAGGGACCCATATATTCAATATAAATATCAGATCTGGAGAGATCTGGCATTTATTAGCCACATGATTTCAGACAAAAGTACTGAAGTTCGAATCTAAGATATCTCCCATAACCTCATGTGTTAAATGTTTGGTTCCTGGCCGGTGGGGTGATTTAGCAGATATTTAGGAGGTGGAGCCTAATATAAACAAGTTAGGTCACTGGGAACACACTCTTCAAGGACATGTAGGGTTCAAGGCTTCCTTGTGAATTTCTCTTTGCTTTGTGGCTACCATGAGGTGAATAGTTTCTCTGCCACACACTCCCACCATGATGTATTATGCCACCACAAGGCCAAAGGCAATGGAGCCAAGGACCAGGAGCTGAACCTCTGAAACCATGAGCCAAAATAATTTTTTTCTCTTTTAAATTGTTTATCCAGGGTATTTAGACACAATAATAGAAAGATGGCTAACACAAAGAGCTTAGCTAAGCTGTGCTCTTCTATGCAGAATAAGGATGCTAGACTAGAGAATGTTTAAGATCCTTCCAAAATCTAACATTAGGATTCCATCAGTGAACGGACAAGAAGAGAAGGTCAGAATAACCAGGATGGCTGATAAGGGAGATGGTTATCAGAGTTAGACTCCATGTACTTTTCTTGGAGAGTATTTTCCATGAAAATACCTCTTTTAGATATCAACCACTGGAGTGATCATTAGGACTTGGAACTTACGGGAAGTACCATAGTCTGGCCCATTGTCATTCTTTACAGACTTACATAGGGTCACAGATTGGTGGACAGTGTGGATGGTCATAAACAAGAAAAACCAGGGTTTTAAAAAAAAAAAAAAACTTTTTACTGAGATTGAAAGTGAGACTTCATGTTTACAAGGCAAGGACCAGAACCACTGAGCTAAATCCCTGACCCAAAAAACTGGGTCTTAAATTCCAGATCTGCTATATCCTACCTGTTACAGTTTGGATATAAAAGTTCTCTCAAAGACTTATGTTCATAGATAGGGAAAGGTTGGAGGAGGCAAGTCATGAATAGATATATTCTTGTCTGACTCCTCCCTTCTCTATCAGCTTCCTGGCTGCCATGAGGCATGCAGCTTTCCTGTGCGAGACCCTCCTACCATGACATTTCTGCCTTGGAATCAGCCAACCATGAGCTATAACCTCCCAAAACCATGAGTCAACATCAAACTCATTTCAGTTGCTGGTGTTAGGTACTTTGTCTCCATGGTGGGGATGTGACCAATATACTAGCTGTATATTTTAGGAAAAATCACATAATCTTTCTATGCTTATCTCTATATCAGTAAAATTGGGAAAATAATGTATTTTCTTCAGAGTTGGTGCAAGAAATAAATTAGTGAATATAAAGAACTCAGTACAATTCCTGGTAAGTAGTAAACTGTCATTAGACAGTGCCTTCATATCATTATTAAAATCAGTAGTTCACAGCAGGAATGATGGAAAGAGAAAACAATCCAAATTACTCACAATAGACTAATGTGCCCTCCTCAGCCTGTCTCTTGGACATTGCTGGCTTCCATGACAATCCCATGGTCTGTCAAATAAGATAGTGGGTTATTTGACTAATGGCTTACAAAAGAGCTGAAAAGATGAGATAGGGACTTATTATTATTATTATTATTTTTAGAGACAGGGTCTCATTTTGTAGTTCAGGCTAGCCCTGAGCTCAGCCTCAAACTCACATCATAGCAATCCTCCTGCCTCTGCCTCCCGCTGGTTGTTGCTGGGCGTGAGTCTCCACGCCCAGTAGTGTATGTGGTTACTAGGGAATCAAATTCGGGTCCTTGTGCTTGCAAGACAGGCACTGGAACCACTGAGCTAAATCCCCAGCCCCGAGATAGGGACTTATTGTAAGAGACTTCCATGACTATAGCAAATAAATCCACGAGCAGTTGAAATACAATAAAAATTTTGCTGTACTATTTAGATATTTTATTCCTTGCTATAGTTAACCTTATGTGCAAATGACTTCAAAGGAATAGTTGGGGAGTATTAAATATTCTAACTAATTAAATAATGCAACTAATTCTAGTTATGCTATTGATATCCACTGAGCTATAGAAATGTAGCTTTAAACAAATTCCATAACAATTAATTAACATGGTAGGCACTGCTGCCATTTCCAATTTCCTGATGGAGCTGGACTGTGTATAAAAAGGAGGTGAATGTCTCCACTGATAAATGATCTTTTTGCTTGAAAGAAAACCAGCTCTGAGATAGTTTGAAAGCCATGGTCATAATTGTATCCTAGGGTTCTCTGGAAAGAACTTGAAAGACTAAGATACTATATAAAAATTTTAAAAATAAGTGCTGTAAGTATAGTTCAATATTGGAATATTTGCCTTACACACACACACACACACACACACACACACACACACACACACACATGGATTTTAAAAACTGATTTCATTCTAGTAACTTAGTTTCTCCTGGTGGATCTCTGACAGAGTTAAAGGATAGTGAAGATTGCACTGCTTGGGGAGAGTAAACTACTGAGAAACAGGTTCACTGGCCTGGAACTGATAGGAAACCTGGACAGAGCATAGAATTCAGTTATTCAGGAAAAAGAAGCCACTAAAAAGCAAAAACCAAGCCCTCAAAGAAAAGGACAAGACTGCATTGTGACTACTACCAAAATCCCCTCTAGAATATGTAAAATGGAAGAAAGTAGGATAAACCAGGACCTGTGGCCTACAACCTGCCCTGTTCCCATGACTCCCAGCGTGGCTTGGCCTCTGGTGGTTCCCATGTTATCTTTTGCTCCCTTTGAACTGTCTTTGCACCTCTTTTCGACCTTGAGAGCCAGGGACTGAAGGCAGCAAAAGAGAAAGCAAGCTTTCCACGTCTCTTGATGCAGATACTCCCTCCTACACAGAGCATGCGCATTGGTTGGTGCTGAGCGTCCCTGGGATCTAGGAGCCCACGATGCCCCAAGCGCCTCACACCCTGGAGGGTCATGGCTTGGTCAAGCTACACTGATAACTTATAGCTTAGAGCCAAAGAAAGCTTGCCATCATCAGCCTGCCACCGAGAAAGGCTGCCACCATCAGAGATATGCGAACCTGAGACTGTCGGAGTCCTTAACATGCAACTTACACATTGGAAGGTGATATATTTTAGAGGTGAAAGTACAGGTTTTGATTCAATCTCTACCTGAGTTTGAATGCTACTTGTCAAATTACTGAAACTCTCTGAAGCTGATTTCTTCATTAGTAAAATATAATAACATTCTCTTTCACGACGATGGAAGGAGATTATGGTCCAATCTATAGGTAGAGCTCAATAGAGAGTTATTATTATTATCTGTCTAATTATCTGGCATGATATGTGGCACCAGACCAGCCAGGTGTGTTTGTTAGGCTATTTCTGGGGTTCATGAGTGAAGGATGGTAAATACCAGGGAATCGGAGAAGGAGTGGGGATGTCTGCACAACTGAGAGGTCCATCAACTGCGGAAGCCACAGGCAGCACGAGGCTGCAAGTGTTGCTGATTCAGATGTAATCTCCGCCGAGAGCAGCCCTGGTGGACTGGAGTGCACAGTGCCCTCCTCCATTTTCGACTGAGGGAGTGAAAACTTAGGAGAGGGGCTCCGGCGGTTTATTGTCATGCAGCAGGAAGATAGTGGTTTCAGGGCCAAGTTGCTGCTTGGTGCATTGTCCGAGGTGTGGCTCACTGGGGTACAGGGCAGCCTTTGGACCTGACTGAGGTCTGGCACCTGCGCTTGTTCACTGAGTCAGTCTGTACCGGACGCCTGCCCATGAGGCCAGCTGGCTGGATCCTTCTCAGAAGGTTCTGGGGTACTGTGGAGCCTCGCACCCTCCGGCACACACTCGTGTCTCAGCTCAGACAAGCTCCTGCGCTGAGGACTTGTGTGGAGGCTCTGCCGGCGATGTGGGTCCCGGATGTGCGGGTTGGGACCGCCCTGGTTTGTCTCACTGAGCGTGTGGTGTGCTGCTGAGGTCGTGATGAGAGTTCTTTAGAGTTCACTTTTGCAATAAGGACATGAAGTTACTCGGCGTACTAGGCTCCCAGCTCGCGAAGCTCTGCAGCGCTCTGTGGGACTGACTGGCTGCTGCCGTCAAGAATAGAGCCGTCATTCTGCAGGAGGGTTCTGTGATAATAGGGTTTTGCCTCCTAGTAATTGGAAAGGTGCTAATCTAGTGACTCATGAGCTACACAGAAGGAAAAAACCACCTTGAAAATGAAACTGCATCGTGTGTTCTGAGCACCCTGTCTCCTCCTTTCTCTCAGAAGGCAAGCTGGGGCTTAGGTGTATACAGTAGTGTCTCCTTGGCCTGGTAACCTTGCTTAGTGACCTTTGATCTCCCCCCTTCTCCTCAAGTGATCCAGGGATACCAACAGCAGGGAGAAGAGGGCATTAGCCAGTTGGGTGGGTCTGCAAACCTGGCCAGGGACACAAGGAAGGGGTGGCCTATGGACGGATATGCAAAGGAGAGACTCCAGGCTGACCTGCTTATAGCCTCTCTCCTAAAACAGGTTGGTGAGTGTGCAGGAGTATTTGTGCACATATGTGTTTTCAGGCTTGGGTCTGTGTTCGTGTGTGAGAAGCTAGGCTGTGTGGGCTTGTAGTGAAAGGCTTTGTGTATATGCAAGTGATATATGTGTGTGTGTGTGTGCACGCGTGCACACATGCACATGCATGTGCAGATGTGCTGGGACCTGAATGTTGGTGCCTCTCTTCTGTTGCCTTGGGTTCTAAATACCTTTGCTTTTTCCATTTATGTTGTTCCCTTTGAGCTTGAGGTTCTAGGAGTATGGCAGGCACTTGAGGTAAAAGCCTGCGCAGGAACTTGCTATCTTTGCAAGAGTAGCTGGAGTATCTGTTGGGCTCATGTTGGAAACAGGAAGCCACTTCATTTCTCCCTACAGGAGCATGAGACTGGACTCTTCCTCTGCCTCCCGTGGGGCCCCTGGTCTTGATGCTCACCAGGACCTTGGGGTTCAGAAAGGCAGAGAGAACCTCCTGCCAGGGTCTCCTGCAGCTCTTCCTGCCAGGGCTCCAGCCTGAGTCACAGACCCCCAGGCTCCTCACTCGTCCTCCCTCCCACTCCCTCTACTAACTTCACTGAAGCTAATAATCCTGCCAGTAATTCCATTGTCTCCTCTTAATTCCAATTTCCTTTGGTCCCAAGGGGCAAATCAGCAGAGTGAAAATAGTGAAATGGCAGGCACAGTCTCCCAGTATTACTTAGGGGACCATTAACATGGTGATAAAAACACACCTCAATATCAGGGTGTTGTGCCCTCTTCCCCCTCTTTCCCTTTTCTCCTTGCTCAGCCCCAGCCA
>PVIR01038096.1:0-14600 GCA_004026965.1 Petromus typicus
CATACCTTGAGGATATCCTCATAAGTGAAATAAATAGGGCACAGATAGGTACATATCGCATCTTTTCTCTGGTATGAGAAAATGAAGATGTAAATGAGTCCTAGCACTGTATGTTATATATTGTGAAATAGAAAATGCTCAATGTAAAATAAGGTGAAAGGGGACAATGTTGAGATTGTAACAAAAAAGTAAGGAAACATGTATATGGGGGGGTGGTAGGGTAGGTAGGGCTATGGGAAAAAATGAGAATTAAGTTGTGTCTTATAGTGGTACAAATCCCCATTATGGAGTGCAATCATGATGTGTATATTTAATGTACCAATCAAGATTAAAAAAATTAGTCTGCACTTTGAATTCTGAGCTTCTAAGCAGCTACAGGAGAAGAGAAAAATACATTTTATATTTTGTATGAAGAAGAGACATGCTCTTTCTGGAGAGAACAAACCTTTTCTTGGTACTCAAATTGTGGAGGTGATTGATGTGATTTACAAGGTCTACAGCAGCCTTCCTGTCAATGGGACACAGTGGGGACTCCGGTCTAGTTCCTACAGAGCATTGAGGTGAACTATGACACACAGAGCCCTCTCTCTCAGCACGTGAGTCAAGTTGCCCCAGCAACAGAGCTTCAGATAACCGTCGTTTTTCTAAACTAAAACCTCAATATACAGGTGTAATTGCAGAGTTGGCGCTCTGCGATAGATAAGTGGGTTTTGAGTTGCACTTGGGACACTTGGTCTCTAAAGTTGGCCACCATGGTTATATATGTCCCCACAACCTATGAGATCAAAATCTAACTCTTTTTAATGTTCTTGCTCATTTGTGCATTTTTGTTGTTGTTGTTGTTGTTGTTTTTGTGGGGGGGACAGGTGTATTGCTACATGATTGAGGAGAACTTTTAAGAAATTGGGGGAAAAAGATGCTGTTGCTGAAGGACATTTCTATCTTTGGGAAGTCTATGAAGAGCTCTCTAAAATTTTGAAGTTAGCTTTACTGACTTCCTCCTGAGGTGTGTATCTAAGGCAAAACTCAATCCCGAAGCAATTGATGGTCTTCCACTCACCACTTTACTAACCCAAGGATAAGGAGTCATCCGCTTTATTCAGACAAGTATCCAGTGTAAATTTTCTCAGGAGGAATGCAAAAATTTTTCTCCACAAACACAGTTGTAGCAATCAGCATGTTACATGTTGTGTCTTAACTTTCTTGAAGAAGTCACCTCGTATATCTCATCTGGTCTTAATAGGATCACTGGACCCCAAGTTCCTTCAAAAAAGTAACAGAGATGATGTTAGTAAAAAGTAGAAAGCCTCAACATTGGTGTGGTTTTGCCTTCTGGAAATTCAGGCATTTTCCACTACACTATTGCTAGTTCTGCCTGACACTTACACTCTCCCTTTCTCCCAGATTTCTTCTTCACAGAAAATGTCCTTCATTGAAAAGGATCTCCCAAACCTTTTATGTCTGGCTACAGTGATGGAGCTTGGTGACTTAATTATACATTCACCAGGTTGCCTAGGAGGCAGCTGTCTAGGACTAGCATGCACTCTGCAACTGTGCCGCAGGGCCAAGTTAACCAGAACTGAACCCATGAACTTGGCCTCCCGGGCCTGAACTTTGAATCAGTCTCACTAACTGGCCACATAGATGGCATGATTGTTATGTATGAGAATATGAAGGATTTGCATTCATAGAGCATTCACTCACTGTGTCTGTCTAGTGTCATGTACCTTTGAGGGGATTATCGCCTATGAGTCAGCTTCTTCTAATATGATCTTGGCTCCCTGTGAAGAAGGCCTATCCTCGTTTCCCTTTTTGTATGTGAGGAAATAAAGCTTAGAGATTATAATTAACTTTCCCAAGGGCAAAGGGCTAATAAATAATGAAAACAGGACAGAAACAGCCAATTTGGTTCCACAGCCATCTTTTTAATTACTACCCTAGTCTAGCCCCGTGAAGATGACACCTATTACAGACAAAGCAACAGACACAGAATGTGTTGTACAAACAAACTAGCTAGATAACATTAGCTTCTGGATTTTCAACCTAGCTCTCTAATTTATTATACTTAAAATTTTGAGTTTGTGAGTCATGTACAATTGTGCATGTCTTAAAATCCCATCTTTGGTAATGAATAATGCTATGCCTCACAGGAAGAGACTGACTTTAGACATTCCCATCGCAACCATGTTTTCAAGAAAATTTTTGTGAAAAATTGTATTTAAAAAATACAGTGTTTAATCATCACTGCTTTACTTATACACTCCTAGCTGGATCACATATTGGTCTAACTTTCCTGGAAGTCAGTTTGGTAATGACATATCAAAAGCTACAATATGCATTTGACCTACGCATTCACTTTAGCAACTGTATTCTAAAGGAAATAATTTGGGAAAGGATATGTAATAATGGAGTCAAATAAGAATTTTAGCCACAATATTTTTTATAAAAATAGTAAGCTGAGACTACTCTCACACTCCAAAAATAGATTAAATACTCTGTGTTAATTCCTCAACATAGAATTATGTTTAGGCATTTCATGTAGAGATATGAATGATTACACATTTGTGTCTGTGATATACTGATAAATTAAAGATGTTTGTGATATGCTTATGTATATGCAATTTTGGTAAATGGAAAATCAGCTATCAAAACATCTAGATAATAAGATACTGTATATTAGTTTCTTAGGGATACCATAACTAATTTCTGCACACCGGATAGCTAAAGCACAAAACAAAACTTGACAAAATACCTTCTATATGGAAAAAAGGAAGGAATGTCACTAGGACCACTGAAGTTAAGTTCTAATCTCCTGTGAGCCCAAAACACAAGGTGAATAAATAAATAAAAAGGCAGAAACAAGACTTAGAGAAGAAGCTGAGCTTGGGCATGATTCATGCTACTCTGGGTAGATCAGCTCCTACCACTTGCATTTATATATATACCTTTAACGATAAATGACTAGGAGGACAAGGCAGATGCTACCAATAATCCTTGATGATCCTGTAAGACAGAGTAGATGCCACTAATAATCTCCCAAGGAACCATGAAGATTCCGGAAGAACCATGAAGAACCATTGTTCTGTCCAAGGGCATCATGCCGTGTGGGACTGCTGGCGTCCCTGTTGCCACCAGAGGCAAAGACAAGAGCCAGGTTCCCAGTTCTGGACATGCCACAACTGGTTCGCAGGCAGGAAAGCTCAGCCCAGTCACAATCCCAACCATGCAACAGGGTTGCTCCCAAAAACCTTTATTCTCTTACCTTATAGTTCTACCTTTACAGAGGCCAGATGTGTAAAATCAAGGTATGAACTGCAAGTTGGTTCCTGCTGAAGATCCTAACAGAATTTTCTCCCAGCCTCTCTCTTGCCTGCTGCTGGGTGCCAGTAGTCCTTGATGTTCACTTTCATCTGCACATGATGTTCTCTATGTTTTCTTCTTTTTTGTTATGGAGATCCTAATCATTGCCTTTAGGGCCACCCTAATCGAGTGTGACTTCTTAAGAATCCTCCTTCAATTACATCTGAAAAAACTACACATGAAATCAGATTTTAAGGGATAACATTTGAAAACATTTCTCCTTTAGCATTCTTCTTCCTCTTTTTCCTCTTCCTCCTCCTTCTCTTCTTTTTCTCCTCCTCTTCTTCCTTTTCACCTTTTCTTTTTCTCCTCTCCCACCTTTTTCTTCTTCCTTTCTGTCTCACTGTGCACATTCTTCAGCTTCCACAATTTGTACTGGGTCTCTGATATTTTCCAGTGCCAAAGCCACAATGCACTCGTTGTCACTTAAGAATAACAGCGCTTCCTGAGGGGTTCACAGTACTGAAGGAAATACTCAACATACCTCAGAAGATGGCTCCTGCTGTAGGAAAATTTACTGTCTCTTGGGAGAAATAGGGAAAAGGAGGATGGGTGCAGACCCATCTGACCATGAAGTTAGTCAGATTTGAAATTGTTGGGTAGACTTGTGTCATATTTGTACCTTTTTGAGCTTATTACCTCTGAGAAAGAATCCACCTTATCTGAAAAAAAATGGGTATTTAAAAGTATTTGGGAGAAAAAAAGGGGTGTAGCACAGTGTGTGAAGCCCTGAGTTTAATTCCTAGTGGTGAAAAAAAAAAAGGGTTTAACAGTAGTATGTGGTATGAAAATACTGTAGAAAATACAGGTAATAAAAATTTTAATGCTAAAATCTTGCCATTTGGGAATAATTACAGATTGTGCATATGTACACAAACAGACAAATGTACACCATCGACCCTCATTGCCAGGCACAAATGCTTATCCCTGAAAGAACACACAGCCTGAATGTGAAAAATATGAAATCATATCAATTCTTGGGAATCACATTTGAAAAAAGACCTTTCTGGGAAGTTGCAACCCCTGTTTGGGCAATTAAATGTTTTTTTTATTCAAACATGTTAAAAGAGGGGCTCTCTTTCCTCTGACTTGGAATATTCTCTCTCTCTGAGATGAGAACACCCCACACAAGCTTAGCGTTTTACTGTGTAATACTGGATACACCTAAAACAATGTGTGTAACATAAGTGAAAGTTATAAGGCCAAATTTTTAAAAATTGATTGATCAACAGATTTCAGAGCAGAAACACAGCCAAAATGTTGCCCTTCTGTGTACCCCAGTGTTTCAACTTCAACCCTTCTCTCAGAAGGAGCTGTTGTTTTGAATTCTGTATTTGTTAATGCTTTGATATCGATATTACATCTATGTCACAGTCTTCTGTGACTAGCTTTTAAAACTCATACTATTTAGTACCCTAGTCTTTAACTTACAAATATTTTTTATTTCACAGCGTTGTACACACTGTAAAGTATTCTGTTGTTTAGACTACGATTTAATTCTGTAATACTTAACTAGTTAAATGCAAATTATGCTAAATTAATATAATTTAACTAATTTTAAAAGAATTTTATATTCAATGCTTCAACAAAACTCTTCTTAATTGTCTTTAATGTCCATGTAATTAAAATTGTGCACCATCCTTGACTGATAAATCACTAGATGTGGAACTGATGGTAAACTGATTCTAAAGCTTTTGCTGTGTTGTAGACTGGTGATATTGTTAAGATGATTAAACAGCTGCTTAGTGGATAAGTGATCACTAAATATAGAAGTTCATTCAGAGTAACAGAATCATCTAAATACTTTCTAGATCTGCTGACCTAGAAGAATTTCACTGTGCAGAAAACCCATGGGACTATGCTGTGTTGTGACTTAAGGAGCTCAGTGTTTACCACAATGATGAGACTAATGCATTGGTCTTGGGGAAAGAGTTCTGAAGCAAAATTCTAAGAGCAAGAATAATCATAAAACTTGGTGATCCAGGTGAACCACAGGAGAGCACAAAGATGTCTCTTTTGTAGTCATAATAAAGAGTCACCCAAGAAGGGATCTGCAAGCGATGTAGAATGTGTGTATTGCAGGCTAGAAAAGGAGTCTGAATAGCCTAGCAACCTTGCTCCCACCCCCAAGGGTCTTGCCTCTTGAGCAAAGGTAGAGACCTAAAGGTCAGGAGCCACTCTGAGCCTCAGGATCCAAAGGACTAAGTGCCCCGAGATCAGAGGAACTGGATGAGACAGGCAGGCGAAGGACTACTGCTTCTTGAAGTTCTGACTAACTCAGTTTGGTGAATTTTAGTCTTGAAAGACAGTAACAAGTGGAAACATTGTTTGTATATAAATATGTTTTTGCCTTTAAGACAGTTTTCCTTTTTTTATTAGTACCTGTTTGTGGTACATAATGAGTACATGTCTATAAAAGCACAGTTTATAATAGCTAAATCTTAGAAGTGGCCGATATATACATCAACAAATGAATGGATAAGGAAAATGTGGTACTTATACTCAACTACTGTGCTACAAAGAAGGGTAAATTTGAGACATTTTAAGGAAAATGGGTGAACTATGAGTCCACGATGTGAAGTGAAATAAATCACACATGCACACTTATATGTCATCTGGTTTCTCATATGAGAAACACAAAGTAAAAAGAAATTAAAGAACAAAATAAAAGATAAATGACAGAAAGCAAGGTGATAGATCTCTTGCTAAGCAAGTTTTCAAAGACTTTTATTCAGAAAAGCTTTCCATTTTCTTAACTGATTAAATTGTTTGAATACTATGCTTACAACTTTTACAACTGAAATGAGCGTGTCTTTTTTTCTATCTTGTCTGGAGATCAGAAATCAAATTTGTATGTTATGTAGATTGTCAGTAATGCATTTCAAAAGGTCACAATGTCTGGACTTAAACAAAATTATATTTTTGTATGAGGAAATGTTTTCTGTCTTTCAAAATCATGCAGTAGTTTCTTTCTGCTTAGTTTTGCAGCATTTCCCTGTTTTTCTATGTGGTGAAATATGTGTCTGCTCAAAGCAACTGAGCAAAGCAGCTATTATCACTGAGTATTTATTGTATCTAAGGCTAAAAAACCCCAGCTTAGTTTTTTTTTAACAACCCATGTAGGAAAGCTGCTAGTGTTTAATAGGAGGACAGGCTGAAGTGAGTGAGGTCATATAGTCACACCAGAGACAGTGACTCAGTTGTGCATTACCTATCATCAATGCAAAACCTGTTCCAAGGGCCAAGTGTGTGTCGGGGTGGGGGTGGGTGGGAGAAAAGGGTCAAAGAGGATTGTGGAGGGAGTCAGCCAGGTTCTGACATCTGGATGGGTGCAGCAACATGGGAGTGTGGGTGGGGCTGTCCTAGGTCTTGAAGGTGGAAGCCAGAGTTGGTCCCCAGCCTTTAATTCTTACTCCAGATACTGTCTGGGTGTTGCTTTCTCCTTCATTCCTCCCTCCTTCCTTCCTTTTTTCCTTTGTTCCTTCCTTCCTCTCTCATTTTCTCCTTCTTTCTTTCTTTCTTTCTTTCTTTCTTTCTTTCTTTCTTTCTTTCTTTCTTTCTTTCTTTCTCTCTTTCTTGTGATATATGAGAAAAAACTATACCCCCACCCCTCAAAAATACAAATTACCAAAAACCTGGGTTATAAGCTATAGCAGCCCATTAAAATCATCTGGAAAACTTTAATAGAATACTATGATTGGGTCTCTCTCCTTCCAAAGTTCTAATTTAATTGGGGCCCAGCCAGCTTTACAAGCCCCCAAGTGATCCTAAAATACAAGCCGGGTTCACAGTCCTGGAAGTGCAGTATGTACGGGGTATGCAGGGAGTGACTCTCAAAGGCTTCTCAGTAGTCATCCCTGGACAAAGTGTGAAGGGTTGATAGAAGTGTTGCAGGCATTCCCTGACTGAGCTGAGGAAGGCTCGGTGGGCAACTTGGAAGACAATTCAAAAAGGAACCAATGTGCAACTGGGAAAGTGACTTTCACGGTGTGGCCAAAGTACTGAATAGGTCAGAGTTCAAGGGGAGACAAGGCTGAGCAGGAGATGGGTGGGGCTGAGATTAGGGATCAGAGAGGAGCAGGCAGCAAAGACTTTGCTTCCAGACTGAGGAAATAAGATTTTATTCTATAGGTACAGATGCTCAAATGCTCAACCACGGTTTTAAATAAATCTCAGGTACAATGTGTGTGTGTGTGTGTGTGTGTGTGTGTGTGTGTGTATGTGTATGTGTGTGTGTGTGTGCACGCGCGCATGCATGGATAATGGCTGGGAGGTGAGGTGCACATAGATGTGCGCCTTGAGATCTATAGAGAGAAATCATGTATAGTTTCTTACTATCCTGCCTGTCAACTGTCAATCAAAAAGAAGATGAAAGTAAATAATGAATGTATTTTCATTTATTTCCGTAGAATTATTGACTTCTATGAAAATGAAAAGCAAATTTTGGAAAACCTACAAACATTGACGGAGGCCTTGGAGAAATGGAAGTAATTAAGACAAACATAGACTCTGTGCTTTTGTGATCCATACTCCTAGGGTTTAGGGTTATAGGTGGTACACTTTCCAGACGTTACTGATGGAATAACTTCAATAAAGAAGGTTGAAAATAAATGTATATTTAAAAAGCATTTGGGTAAGTATAACATATATCTTAGTTACTTTTCTTTTCTTTCTTTCTTTCTTTTTTTTGTGGTACCAGAGATTGAACTCAGCACCTTGTACTTCCCAGGTAGGTGCGGTATCACTTGAGCTTAATCCCCATCCCCAACAAAAGTTGCTTTTCTTATTGATGAGACATCATCAATGCTTCATTCTCAAAGGTAAAGGAGGAAAGAATTATTGTAGCTTTTAGTTTGTAGAGGTTTCAGTTCATTGTTTGCTGGCTCCATGGCAGGGTGGCCCTGGAGAAGGGCTTTGCAGAAGAGAAACTGTTCATGGTGGGCAGAAGGCAGCATAGCACTGAATAAGCAAAGAAGCAGCAAGCAATGACAGGAGCCCCTTTTCTGTCCCTTTTGTTCCATCCAGGATCCATTCCCTTAGGGTGAGTAGCACTTAAACCCAGGGTGGGCCTTCTAAACTGTGCCTTCCAGGGTTGGCCTATGCCAAACCAATCAGGGGTCTAATTTACTAATCATGCTCTCTTCATCTCAATATTGCACACTACATGAAACTTTGCAGGCACATCTAGACCCAAGCCATAACAAAATGAGAATATTCCTGAGGTGTTATGAAGTTAGAAATACTTAGAGCACTTTAAAAATACTTATAACTGCTCTCAAGGAAGTCAATGCAGGACCCCTGAAGATAATGCTGATTGCCCATTCCAAAGCAGGATTCTTAGTTCGAGAGATAATTGGACATGTCCTAGGACAGAATTTCTGTTTTAAAAATTTAGTTTAATTTTTAATTAAACTGTTAAAATGGACAAAAACTATCATCATGGTCATCTTTTGAAATATGTATACCTCACAGAATGATTAAACAGCTAATTAACATGCATTTATTCACATAACTTATTGTTTTCAGTTATGTAAATGTTTAAAATTTATTTTCTTGGTGATTTTCAAGATTTCTATTAGCTATCCTTCCCGTTTTGGAGACTGATTTCTTGAACTATGAGTTCAATTAGATCATGTGGTATTTATCTTTCTGATAAATTTTTTATTTTCAGATTACTTTACCCTGATAAGTGTGACACATCATAAAAGAAACATATTAATGAAAACTGACTCAAACAGCCATAATTATAAGGCCATTGTTAATTTAGCTTAATAATCATTACAAGTTATTAAGTCTATATGAAAGCTTTTGGATACTGTAGCAACTATTTCTAGCACCCTGTGGTCTAATAGAAATAATGTTTCTCAAGTGAACTAAGATACTCATGAGACCTGCGTGAGACCTCTTCTTTTCAAGTGTTGTGTAACTCATTTTGTGTAGTGAGGATTGGGAGATAAGCTTATTACTGTGAACTAACAAATACAAAATTTGAAATCCATTTAAAAATCTGCTTACATTCATCATTCATCCCAGAGAATATTTTTTTATGTTAAATTAAATTAGTGGAAGATTGGGAGAAATATAGATTCGCTCAGCAATTTGTTGCATTTAAAAAAAATCATTCAAGTTCTAAAAGCAGATGAAGTGTTTTAATTATTTCATTTCACATGTGGAAAGAATAAATTGGAAGGAAATAGCTTAGGATTCTTTCCAAGTTTGAATTACAAATTATCCCAGGACCCTGGAGAGAAGCAACAGCAAACAAGAGTTTAGGTAGTTCTTCATCAGGTCAGCCATTCGATCAATACTGAAAACTACCTTGAGAACTTAATGTTTTCCTTGTGCTGTTTCACAGAGTAGAGGAAGTTTAATCTTTTTGCTGTTAGACCTATGATTTAAATTCTCCTTGCCTTGTGTCCTGGGCCCAAGTGCTGTGAAAGCTGCTTTGGGTGCCCTTGCTGAATCTATAGAAGAGCTGCCCTGTGGATGCTTTAGGTGAATCATGAGGGCTTTCCTGATCAGCTACTGTCCCTTGAGCATGCAGCCTACTCCAGGGAGAGGTGATGTTGACTGTCCCTGTGCTCTGTACATTGATTACCCACATCTTGCTCAAGAAAAAGGAAGCAGCAGCCCTCCAGTGCTCACAGTACAGCTGGACTCATCTCTTTCCAGCGTCTTAAAGGAGATGAGATGCACATATAGAGAATAAGTGGCACAGAGAAGATGTGCTTTGGAAAGATAAGAGCAATATCCCAATCTGGTTTTGTCTGGAGTCTGTTTCTGCTTCTCTCATAAATTCCCACCCCATCTTATGCTGGGAAATTATTCACCTGAAGGAATCCTCCTTGTTGTTGATGCAACCTTGGACATTTCATGGGTATTCAAGAGTGTCACTAACTCATTGGAATATGGATCTACAAATCTCCTAATTCTGAATTCAATTTAAAAAATCCCCTAAAATAAAATAATAATAAAAAATGCCTAAATACCATTTCCTCCCATAAAATGAAGTGGAAGGTATCAAATATTTGATAGACAGCTTAGTAAACCCTTGGGAATTCTGTGCTATGGGGGAGGAAAGCAAACTAGACAAGGATATAGCATTTGACTGAGGCTTGCTCTGATTTCCATCCTTTACATTGGTCAGCCAGGAGAGCTTTTTTTTTTTTTTGGTTGAAGTCCTTTAAAAGTCTCCTGCTCAGGAGATGTTTTTCTCCATTTGCAGACATTTTTCTTGACTATAAACTTCCAGCTTGGCACCTGAGAAGCCTCCTCAGGCATTGAGCTGCAGAAGGAAGAGTCTGAGGCAGATCTAAACATTCTGCAGTCATAGAGTGCTCTGCCTGGAGGCATGGGTCTCCCCAAGCACCTATAAACTGCACACAGTGTACTTTCTCTCCTCGCCTCAAGGACACCTTCTTCTAGCATTTACATAGAAAAATTTTTTCTCTGGTGCAATGCAGCTTCCATGGCAATTGAGGCTCCGAGCATTCTGCTGAGAAACAGGAGCAAAAAGGAAGCCAGCAGCCAAGTGACTGTATCATTTTTTAAAATACTAATTGACCTTGTCGAGATAATTACTGCAGATTGGGAGACTTTAATTGTCTCTGGCAGGTTAGATGGAAAAATTACTGATTCTGGGGAAAATACACTAAGAAGAAAGTTTGCTGGCTTGAATGAAAAGCCTCAGGCTATCTTAAAAGCAAATATTTCTTATTCAAGGATCATGAAGCTGATCTGTCACATGCTTGCTTTAAATCTGAAAGAAAATATATTGTCATAAAGTTGTATTTTGACTCAGAACCCTAAAGCGATACAGAATCCTAAAATCCTGTGAAGTTGACAGTATTATTCTCCATCTGCATCAGCTTGGCAAGTCATCATTTAACAATCACGTACTACTGTTTAAACACTATATTTGAGTGGATATATAAAGCAAAAATAGGGCTCAACATAGGGCGTGCCCTCAAGGAGTTTATATTTTTGTAGGGAAGTATTAAAGCCATAAATACTTAGCATACAAAATAGAACATCCTATGATATGCAGAAGTCAGAGATTATAGGCCAAAATTTGGAAGAGGTTTATATTTGGGAACAACTTTGGAATGAATAAAACTAATCGTTTTATAGAACTATTTGGACAAATTCATGAACATTTATACGGGAATTTTAATGTATAAAAAATGGACACAAACTATGGTGATTAGGTTAAAATGCAACTGACAACAGTATAGTTTGAAAAACAAAATAGTTTCACTGGCCTTTCATTGTTAAATGATAGTCATGAGTCAGGATTGATTCACACATTCAATTTGGAATTGGTCATTGTCTAAAATGGGGGACGGTCTTCACGTCATTTTCATTGATAGTCTGGCTTCTTAACAAGGCTGTTTGAAATCTTGACCTAGTGAACAGTTGGGCATACAATGTACTGGTCATGGCAGACCAATAAATGACACTGGGAAAGATATTTTTTGGGTTCAGTGACAGAATATGTTCCCCAAAAGTCTTGACCAACTGTAATGATATTTTGTTTTCTAAGAGGATGAAATTGTGTAGCAAAAGTGTGAAGACTGTTTAGTTCCAGAAAACCAGTGAATGTGTACAGTAAGCAGAGACACAGCTCAAAGTAGATCTGCGGAGATGACCAAACTGGGAGCCATGGTTTACTGTAATCTTGGTAAGAGGCAATCGTGTAAGGAGATGTCCAAAGGAGGGATCTGTTTATTTTGCACTAGTAGTGAAAGAATATTCCAAGGAAGCGGAAGCCACTATAGTCTAACTTAATCTGAAACCGTACTTGAGATAGTAGTGCTACTCCTGCAGAAGAAAGTTGGTAAGGGATAGAACATCAGGATTGATGAATGGAGTTGACAACTATGTTATATAAAGAACACTTGAATGAATGGAGAATGTTGAGTCTAGAGGAGAGTGCTGGTAAGAAGTATGAGAAAATAGTTGCCAAATAGGAAAAATACAAGTATCTCTGGTGGGCAAAACCAGGAGGCAATAAAAACAAGTCATGTCATAGAAAGATAGGATTTTTTTTTCTTTTTTAATTTTAATTTCAATTTTTAAATTCAAATCTTTATTGGTACATTATGAATACACATCATTATCACATTCAATATTGAGAGTTTGTACCAGAATATGACATGACTTGATTCTCATTTTTTCCCTTTGCCTCCTGCCCTGCAACCAAAGACAAGATTCTTGCAGCTGGGAAAGGGTCCAAAAGAACGTGGTTGGGAGGAGAAGGAGAGGCGAAGGGAAAGATGTGGAATAAAGATATGTCATATATAGGAACCTAATAACCTAAAGGAAGGTAAACATTATAAGTCATAAACATGAGATGAGATAAGATTAATAATATCAACAAGAACAAAAATAGAAAAAGAGAATTTATGAGAGGAGGAATGGAGGTGGGAGGAAAGGGAAGGGGATTTAACAGATCAAACTAAATTATGCACATGTACCACTCCCCAAGATGATTATAAACTGAACATACTAAAAATATGTACTAATTAAGGGCTGGGGATTTAGCTCAGTGGTTCCAGTGCCAGTGTTGCAAGCACAAAATCCTGGTTTTGATCCCAGGTAACCACATACAATACTGGATATGGAGACTCACATCCAGCAGCAACTAGTACCACATACCACAGTGCCGGGCGTGGTGGCTCACACCTGTAATCCCAGCACTTGGGAGGCAGAGGCAGGAGGATTGCTGTGATGTGAGTTGGAGGCTGAGCTCAGGACCAGCCTGAACTACAAAGTGAGACCCTGTCTAAAAAAAAAAAATGGTACTAGTTAAAAATAAATACAAAATTAATACATTAAAAATGTACTAATTAAAAATAAATACAATAGTCAAACTACATTTTAAGAAAAGAAACATGAAGTCTAAAAAGAAAACAATATAGAAAGAATTCTATAATACTCTGTATCCATAAAAAGGAGATTGATGATTTTGAGGTATAGTAACCTCTTGGTTGTTGAGAGTATCCAGGGACCAAACATAGGAATATATTTAATGAGATGCTAGTGGGAGATTGAATGTCAGATGGAATCACAAGACCAGTGACTCTTGATATCCTTGATGAATCTGGGGTCTTAGGGGACTATGTCATTGATACAGGGGAGCATACCTGACTCCCAGTCTCCCAGACATCTGAAATACGAGTTTAGGTTCTCTAAAATTGAAGAGTGAATTCTAGGAACAACAGAGCTTAAGAATAGGAAAATCTATTGAGAAAGAAAAATTCTGCCTAAGAGGGACAGAAGGGGAACCCAAAAATTGGAGACCCAGGATCACTTCTCCAAAAGGGTATTTATGGAAAAAAGCCACGAGGTGAGGCAGGTTCAAAGTGGAGGCTACCAATAAGACTCAAAAAGGTGGACAAACTATGATCGACCAATAAGATTAATATTGATTGAAGGAGAATCCATTGAAAAAGGAAATCACATAACAAGGTTACAAAGAGTTTCAGTCTGGATCTTTCCTGTGAGGGATGGGTGAAGATCTTGGCCCTTGCTGGGCATGGTGGCTCACATCTGTAATCCTAGAACTCAGGAGGCAGAGGCAGGAGGATTGCTACAAGTTCAAGGCTGCCCTAGGCTACATGGTGCGTTCAGGTTGAGCCTACACTACAAAGCTAGACCCTGTCTCAAAAAAAGCAAAATAACCCCCCAAAACCAAAAAAAAAAAATAAAAAAACAAAAAACAAAACAAAACAAACAAAACCCTCTTGGTCCTCCACCCCAGGAGACTGAAGATACTTATAATACCAATCACTGCTATTTATCCTGCATGGATGGGTAATTTTCTCGTTTGGTAATGCTGACCTTCAGTGAAGGTCTCCTTGACTGTTCTCCATGTTGGCTCCTTCCACGTGAGCTTTTTGAGGTCCAGCCCTGTCTAAGTGCCTGCAAGATGTCTAACTTATCTACCTACAACATCATGGTCTTGGAGAATTATCCTTTGCTTGAGTTCATCTAAACATCTATATTCAATCGCAGAATTACTCTTACAAATGAAGACACTAAGAAAGACTTTTTTTTAAATCTAAAGGTTATGTTACAGCACTTGCCTTGTCACTGTGATTCCTACATGGACATTCAGCAAGCATTTATTGAATACATGAATTTACCTTATAATACCACAAAAATGAAAACGAGCCAGAAAGCTGTATCAGTAATGCAATATCAGAGTGTGTGTATTAAGTGCTATAAGCACAGTTTTT
>PVIR01038097.1:0-14749 GCA_004026965.1 Petromus typicus
TATTCACATATAGTACATAGTTATAGCATGTAAAAACTCAGTATACTGTGAAATTGGGAGGAGATGTAAATATTGACCCTTTAAAACAGGAGAAAGATTATTGCATGACATTACATATCAGATCACAAGAATTGCTTTCCCTAAGCAAATATAAACTGGATCTTCTAGCAAGAGTGATCTAAATGTTCAATATACTGATGTTGAAGAACAAGATCATATAATGTCATGGGGAATAGCTTTAGCCTGAGACCTTCATATCTCAAACTAAGAGTCTCTGTCACCTGTTAATGTACTTTATTGTACTTAAGATAACTTGAGAAAATCACAACACATGACCTGAAAATTTTATTTTACTCTTCCTAGTAGTTATATATAGCAAAGTTAAAGTCTGCTTTCTATTAAGATCAGATGGCAAGATCGGACTACAAACTTGAGATAAAATTATTCAATACATTTTTGAAGAATGAATTAAGGAGTTAAAGTGTTGATTACCCTAACTGGATTACACATTCCGTGCATGTGCTATACCACAAATTACCACACTATATCTTATAAATATGTTCTACTTAAAAATAACAGTAAAATATTAACATAAAAGATCACTGAATGTAGATTAACAAAAACTAGTCTAAATTTTGGACTTCTCTGAAAAGTCTGGTCCAGCAACACTGGGACAGAATCTTGACATGATATAACAAAAATCTAAGGGCCAGGGATTTAGCTCAGTGGTTCCAGCACCTACCTTGCAAGCACAAGGGCCTGGGTTTGATCTTTGGTAACCACATACAACAAAGCCAGGGTGTGCTGACTCACAGCCAGCAGCAATCAGAACCACATATCACAGTACTGGACATAGTAGCTCATGCCCGTAATCCCAATACTCGGGAGGCAGAGGCAGGAGGACTGCTGATTTCGAGGCTGAGTTCAGAACCAGCCTGAACTCCAAAGCAAGACTCAGTCTCAAAAAACTAAAAAAGAAAACATATATCTAAGGAGACTTTGAAGAGTGATTGCATTGTTTAGATGAGTGTACACTCTACAGTTTGACAGTCCCCAGAATTTGTACCCAAAGCCCAGTCCACTCAGGTACATTATCTGCTTAGCCCATTCGATAGTGCATTTCAAATCCTATAAGGACAAATTTGAATTCACAGATACTTTTTATGGTTCCTTTGAATAAAGACAAATTAATGTCAAATATTTTATATCAAGTGCATAATGTATAGCTACTGGCAGAAATTGTTTTATGAGTTTATGAATATTTTATTAGAAAACCAGCCAATACCTAAACATAGCATGTCTTAAATGTGAAGTTTAATTTTTGTAATAACTTAGATACTGAAAATATATTTTGTTGGTTCTTCTAATAATAACTTCATACTTTGTATCATTTTTATTGCAACCAATGCAATAAAATGCTTATCAAGTAAGAAAATGATTGTAAAGAAAATATATTTATTTTCATATATTTTATAGCTGAAAGGGATTTTCCACAGACAACTGCATACAAAGTTAATTTTAATCAAATAGAGTGTGAAAATATTCAAAGATAAGTAGTAGTGTATTAGTGGATTGGAAGGACTGAGACAAATGTATTTTGAAGGAGTTAAAAGTGAGTAGAAGGTATGAGATGTTTAGGAGACTTTCTACCATGGAGATATGTTTTAATTTATTGAGAAAATCATGCTTAAATCATGAAAAAAATCATATAATAATATTCTGAGGTTACAAATCATCCAACCACTTTTTTACTCTGTTCGTGCAGCTCACTCTCTCTTCACCCACTTGAGCTATACTATACTATACTTGAGCTAAAATACTATGAACATGCGGCTTTAAGTAGAAGACATTTATTTCTCACAGTTCTGGAGGCTGGAAAATCCAAGATAAAGTTTGCGGGACATTTAGTGCTTTGGGGGACCTATTTTCTGGCTTGTAAACAGCTATTTTCTCTGATACTTTTTGTCTTACTACATAAACCCCATCATGGGGACTCCATCTCCATAATCCTATCTAAATTCAATTAATTTCCAGAGGCTCATCTCTAACAATATCATACTTCAGGCTAAGGGTTCAACCTGTGACTTTTAGGAGAATACAAGCTTTCTTCCATAGTGTGGTCTTAGAAAAGTTCACTCTTGAGGTACATAGTATTCTCAGTAATTCTGAATCTTGGAGCTCATAATAATTATGATTAATTATAGCTTTCTACAGTCTCTGCATCTTTCCTTTTTTTTTTTTTAACTGGGAAAAAGTGAAAACCTGGATTGAGTTTAAAGGCTATTCCTCCAGGAAAGGTGGCTAAACATGAAACAAAAGATTCCCCACCTAAACCCACATGTATCAACTATTCTCAAATCTGAATTCTTCTAGGTTAGATGGTGGATAGACAATTAGAGGTCAGAGCTGCTCTACTGGTGTCCTGTTGTCACAGTACCGCAATAATGGTATTTATAAGATTCTCACAATTAACAAAATATTCTGACTAGCCACTCTCTCCACAAAATGTAAACACCTACACACCAAAAATAATAAATCAAATAAATTTTACATGCTAGGAAAAGTAAGCCAAAAGCCTGTAGAATGTTAGTTGACAATCTTAGGTAATATTGAAAGACAGTTATTTTAGCAGGAAGAGATAATTGTCAGTTTTATTTTAGTGACACAAGAAAAAAATAGCAAAACAGTTTTGCACCTAAAAGTTAAGATATTCATTCAATTATGTCAAACTCCCATGACATTTTTATTTCATAGGAAAATATAAATATATAATCATATAGATGTTTTGTTCTCTGGTCAGAGTAGTTCCTCCTTAGTGGTGGTTTATCTTTTCAGTGTTTCAGAAACCAGAAGTCAACCAGAATACAAAGACATGAAACAAAAAATTCTAGAAGTACATAATTAATCTATTAAAGAACTTCTATGACAGTATGTTGTTCTATTTTAGAATTATTTATTTTTGTTAGTTTCTTTCTATGCCTATTCTTGACTTAATGTTTATCATATGTATGGATTAGAAAATATGCATATATATATATATATATATATTTATAAAATATAAGCATATAATATTTACATAGCAGTACTCTCTGTGGTTTTAGGGGTCCTTAGAACATCTTCTAACGTGCTTCCACACAGAGTTATTAGAAGACTGCTACATAGGAAGAAAAACTCATGTGATGAATTAGTGAAAGACAAGGAACTTTGTTGCTTTTTGCTGCCATTATTCCTATGCATTATGGATCTTGTAGCCTTGCTACTACTGCCCTGCTCAGTGCTGTAACAGAATATCTTACTCATAGCACCAGTCTCACAGACCCTGTGAAGTTGATATAAGTTATTTTTATGACCACATAGGAAGAAATAAATAAGCTTGAAAAATACGACTTCAAATTGAATGAGAATTATTTCAACAGTAAATCTAGGACACCAAGAGCAATATAATGTCTGTGTGTCATTTTTTTAAAATTTTGACATTTTATAAATTTTCTAGATAAAAGTAAACATGAAGGAGCTCAGTCTCATAAAATATGTACCACTTCTATTAGAAATTTAAAAGCAAGCTGTATGGGCATTTGTTTCTCTAATCCTAAATAGCCACACCCACCCTCCACCCCCCAAAAAAACTACTCATATGTGTGGTACTTGAAAAGTCTCACCACCATCAGCGAGGAAAATTACACACTTTGCTATGAAACAATTCACAATACTACTCTCCACAAAAATCTATTCCCTGAAACATTATCTCTTATCACTCAACACAACATAAAGTTGGAAAGGAAGTGTTGCATCAGCCCTAAGATTCTTCTTTCTGAAGTGGGCACCATAAACCGGAGAAATCGCTGGAGTATCCAGGTATAGGTTCACGTGGTTAATATCCAGTTGTTCGTGACGATTCTCACTACCTTGGATTCTGGAACCTCCACTCTCAGAATGACAAAATTAAACCTATAGTTGTCCTTGATTTTGACTTGGAAGATGAAATGTCGGAAATGAGAACAAAATATGTGAACGTAAGAGTATGAGAATTTTTTAAAGAAATTCACATTCATCATGTTAAATCCAAAAGAACCATTTAATTGATGCCAAAAATATTTCTGGCATACTTGGTATTACATATAATTTCCTTTGAATTATATTTCTATTCAGAAGATATATCTTCCTTTAAATTATATACTTTTTTTTTGAGACAGGGTCTTGCTTTGTAGTTCAGGCTGGTCCTGAGCTCAGCCTCAAATTCACAACAATCCTCCTGCTTCTGCCTCCCAAATGCTGGGCTTATAGGCATGAGCCATAACACCTGGCACTGTGGTATGCGGTACTGACCGCTGGTGGGTGTGAGTCTCCATGCCTGGCATTGTTATATGTGAGTACCAGAATTGAATCAGGGATCTTGTAGCAAAGCATAGAGTTTAATCCACATGACAAGCTTCTATGTGGGATTTTTGCCTCCTTAGAGGAATAGGCATCTTTGAACCACATCGTCCTGCTTCTCTGGCATCTATGACTCCACCAGGAGGAAGACACTGGACTCAAGCCTCGGATCTATATTTTTTAACAAGATCCAAAAGCAAATGAAATGACCTAAATATAACAGTTACCATAAATAATGACATTAAAATTATCCAATTAGAGGCTTCTCTCTGGCATGTCAAGATGAAATATAAGTAGATCCAGAGGAGAAAAGATGAAAAAGATAGAGGCAATGAGATGATGAAGTTATGGAAGCAGAGCAGTTTGGACTCCCTTCATCTCACAGTACGAAAAAAGATAGATATGATTGATACAGTGAATCCTGGCTTTATGTGTCTGTTTCGATAAGAAGATAATATTAAAGTTTTCGCAAGATTTGACAGTGTAAGAACTCATAAAAGCTGAATACTGCTCTCCTCACATTATATTTGTTTTAACCACACTTCTACCACTAGTCCACGAGCTTTTTGAGAGCAGAGACCATATGCTCTTATTTATCTTTGTAGCTCATTTCCTAAAAGAGCAACTAGTACAATGCTTAACATCCTGTAGTTATTTTAGCAACTGATAATTAGATAGACCAAGTGTTTTTTTCTTTTAATCCTTACCTATTTTCTCACTTTTCCTTTCATACAGACTCATTTACCTCTCATATTTGGGGACTTTAGGAAAAATGATGTACCCCAGTAACAAACTGGAGTACTTTTCATTTTTAAATGGTGTTTATATAGGCAAGTTCTCCTCAATTTGACTTCAGTTTGCTTCTTAAACTAAAAACTACCTAAGTTTCAAATAGCTCTAATATAATCTCACAGCTAATGTAACTGAATTATCTGCACACCCAAAATAGAAAAAGCAGACAGAATTAGGCAAGACAGAGTATGAATGAGGAAGAAGGAAAGAAGGAAAGAAGGAAAGAAAGAAAGAAAGAAAGAAAGAAAGAAAGAAAGAAAGAAAGAAAGAAAGAAATTTTAAAATGGTACATCAGTTAGATTCACAGTAAGGACTTACAAATTACAAGGAAACCTAAAAAATATTATTATTTTAGTACTAGAAAGAACTTTAGAGTTTATCTAAATCATAACTTCAGCTTTCTGGATGAGGAAACTAGGGTTTAAATAGGATAGATAATTTGCAACATGTCCGAGAACTTGGTACTGACAGAGCTGAGACCTCACATGTTACTCCTGATGGTTATGGTGACCTTTCCCTTATAGCACAATGTATCATGTGTGTTTATAATGTAAACTATGGTGAGATGTTCAGTCATTTTAATAGTACTAGAAAGGAGAGACTAGTGACATTAGATTTAATTTTATTAGAGATAAGCATCTGTCTAATACAACCTCTGGGAAAAAACAATCCCAGCAGTAATGGGGTCATCTTCATTGTTGTCTACAAACGTACTAAATTAATAATGAATATCACAGATGCCAACCAGAATGAAAAATTAATAGCTTATAGCACATTCATTTATTTGATTTACACATATTTTCAAAGACAGGTTTTATGGAGGAGCATCTAATAATTAAGCCCTTGTCAGAATGAGTAAATGTCACTATAAAATAAACTAGTAACTCAAGTCCGCTGGGACCATTTTCACATGTCCCCACTTCCCCTGGGAGGGGAGACAATTGAAGCACCATTTTGCAAACTGTAGCCAGGATGGAAGGTTAATAGAATCAATAGATTTCACTTATGGAGCTAAGAATAATGAGCTGGGCAAAAACCCAAGCTCTAATGAGAAATAACAAGCAACTGAATTTTAGGAGTAATGTGGATAAGAGTAAATCATGTCCTTGAAGGGAAAAATCATAGTTAAATAGATGGCCTAACATTCCTTCCTTCCTTTCTTCCACTTCTGATGTTTCTCCATTATTTTCTTATTTTTACTTTTGTGTTTTCTCCATCAGAACCCCAAGAATTTTCTTCTTCTTCTTCTTCTTCTTCTTCTTCTTCTTCTTCTTCTTCTTCTTCTTCTTCTTCTTCTTCTTCTTCTTCTTCTTCCTCTTCCTCTTCTTCTCCTCCTCCTCCTCCTCCTCCTCCTCTTCCTCCTCCTGCTCCTCCTTCTTCTTCTGCAGAGTTCGTGCACTTTCACAAAAGCCATGAGGGGTTATAATTTAGTTAACTAGCCCCTCTGCTACCACTACTGCCCTGAAGTGATAAGACTTCTGTGTCTGGAAACGTGGATACTCACTTGTTATTTCTCCTGAATTTTTCCTGGAAGACATCCTGTTTCTTACTCTGGATGTGCCACCTCTGGAAGTCTTTTACAGCTGGGATTTCCTTTAACATTCAACTGAAGTAATCGATATAAACATATATTTCTGTAACATAAAGGCATTTAAATGACATAAAAATATATATAGCATATAAAATATAGTATAATACATAATTGTATATTATTAGGAAAGAATACATTCAAAGACTCCCAATGATAAACATAATGCTGGTGATATGGATTTCTATACATACTATATTTTGCTTTATGTAGATACATTAGTTAAAATTTAATTCATAAGTTCTCAAGAGGTGAGCAATGTTAACAAACAAAATTACAGAGCAATTACAATGATATGTGATAATATAAATATTTCACAGAGAATAGTCTCACTCTCTCATTTTTTTTTTTTGAGACACAATCTCACTTTTGTAGTTCAGGCTTACTATGTAGCCCAGGCAAATATCAAACTCACAGCAATCCTCCTACCACTGCTTCCTGAGTGCTAGAATTACAGATGTGAGCCACCAAACCAGGTATGTGGTTCCCAATGATTGAACTCAGGTACTTGCAGTTGCCAGGCAGACTCTGGAAGCACTGAGCTATATCCCCAGCCTCATTTTCTCAGTTCTTAGTGTCCTATATTCATCTACTCATGATGGTGAAAGAGAGTCCCATGATTATATGGTCTGATAAACTGAGGTAACTGGCACCAGCATCGTGGCATATCATCACTGAAGAAGTGCTTTGGATGGTGTGCTTTCTCTATAGTCAAGTTAATCAACTTCCACAAGTGTGGAAAGTGCTTCTCCATCAGCAGACACAGAAGTCTCCTGTTAAGTTTTGTATTTTTAAATCCACCCTTTCTCCTCAATTTGCATAACTATCCCTTATTTGCATTAAATAGCTTGATGTCACTAAGTTAAGAATCTCCTTTTGAACTCTAGACAGGCTCAGAACTTTTCAGTAGAACTTGATGTCAGATGGAACACATTTTCTGTTCATGTTTTCTACCCACAAATTTAATGATTTCCCATCCTAATTAAGCGCTGTGTTTATAACTTTTGTAGTGTGAGTGTGATAACACTTTTCCTTCATCTTCCCAGCTCCATAGAAAGATTTATTCTTATTATGTATTTTAACACCTCAATGTACATTTTTTTTCCTCTATTAAGTAGAAAACTTTCACTTTTTCATTTAAAATAAACATTTCCTTGCATTTTTTTGAGATATAGCAATTGTTAGCATCACTGGATGTACATTTTATCACCACTATTAAGTAAATAATAAAAAGGACATCTAATATATGGGGCAGAGGAGGTATAAGGTGAGCAGGGGAACAGAAAAAAATGAGAATTAAGATGGTACAAATTTTACTGGTACAAATTTTCAATGTTGATTGTGATCATGATGTGCATACAAAATGAACCAAAAATCAATTAATTAATTTTTTAAAAAGATATCTGATAATATTTGATTATATGTAACCATATGTAGTGTGGCATGCTAAAAACAGGAATAATGTGTATCCCAACTGGGTTGAAGCAGGATGACACAGTTTATCTCTCTTCTCAGAATAGTGCACAATTTACAACATGAATAGTATATTTCTGGAACTGTCCACTTAGCCTTCTCAGACCGTTTTATGCAGATCATCATATTGTCACAGAAGTCATTAAAAAACAGGATAGAAATGGATCCAAGGGACACAAGATCCAACCTGGAAAACCTCCTAATGCCCCAAACTGGAACAATTTTACCACTAAAATAAATAGCTCAGGAGATAACAACATGGCTTGGCAAATGGTTTTATGTCAAAATAAAACCCTTTTCACAGAAAAGGAAACAACAATGAAGAGATAGCCTACAGAATGAGATAGACAAGAATGAAAAAGGAACAGTGAGACACACTGTTCATAGGGACACAAATTAGTACAGTCACTCTGAAAATCAGTAGGGAGTTGCCACATACACCTGACAATGAGGTTACCACTTAATCTGTCTATACATTCACTGGTATCTTCCTGAAATAATTAAAATCAGCCTAGTGACATCTGCATAAAAACATGTACTAATTAAAGAGAAGGAAAATTAAACATACTATGATATAGGATCACAACCCAAAATATTTTTAAAATATGTGTTTATGTTAATATGAACACATGGTCGAATAAACAAATACGTGGAGGTTAATTTTCTTACAGAGAATTTCAAATCATATACATGAACTTACCCACATCCAGGAATGGAGTTTAATCTCAAATTGTACTCAGGGTAAGCTAGTAGATTTAATGACTTGCTGCTGCAGAATAGAATCAAGCAGGATGAAAATACAGAAAAATTGGTCAAACATGATCTTACCACGTAATTAAAGCAGGCATCATGAGTGATGCCATGTATATATTATATACTCCCACACGCAATGTGGAAAAAAAGGACATTCTATCCCACTGATATTTTCTATGAGTCCCAAACCCAAGACTACTCATGAGGAAAATATCAGATGGGTCCAGATCAGAGAACACTCAGATACTGTTCACCCTCTAGATGCTTAACATCATGAAATGCAGAACTACTGAAAAGCTATCGGCAACCTTCAGTTGTGTGCATCAGTCTAACTGGATTAAAAAGCATCTAGAGCTTCCTAGAGTTCACTTCGGGTTGCTTGTAGGTAGCTAGGTCACAGAAGAGAGACTTTGGACACTCTGTATCAGTGATGGTGGCTACTGCCCAGAGTACAATCCAAAACCCATTTATTTATCACAAAATAGCACAATTGTGAGTAAACCTGACTACTGCAGCTTCAGTTTAGTAAAAACAACTCATACATTGACATTTTTTTTTTCAAAGAGAAATAAGACATGCATCACAGATTTGCTACTACTGCTCTTGCTGGTCACTGGCTGCTTCTTCACTGCTCTCTTTGCTCTGTTTCCTGCCCACTGGAGCTGAATATTCTTGCTCTGCCAAGCCCTTCTACCTCTGCCTAGAGGACAACCATGGACTGCTTCATGCAAAACAATGAGCCAAGTGAAACCTCTTTTTATTTAAGTTGGGGGTGGTAGGTATTATGTAGACCAACAGGAAAATTATCAGCAAAGACTGACTGGAAGAACATGCAATGTACTACAATAGATTCAATCCTGGATACAAATTCAACACTATTAGAATGCCTCGTGAAGTCCAAAAAAAGTCCACAGTTTAGTTGATACTAATGAACCAATCTTGTTCAGGTCAAATGAAAAAAACTATATAAAGCTTCACTCATATAAGTCGATGGATTATTCCAAAGCCATATAGGTGTTTGGACTTAGATAGGAAAAAGACTAACACTAACTTTCTCATCAGTATTCATTTCTCCAGATATTCCATAGTGGCCTCTATTACACATTTCTTTATGTGAGATAAAAGAAGAAATAAGGTTGGAATTGTTAGACCTTCTGAATTAAAATACATGGAGGTGAAAAGCACTTTTTCCAGTCAAATGTAGTGAAAATTTAGCAATTTCTTCACAATTAGCTCCTTCCTAGTCCATCCATTCATGTCTGTGTAGATAAATTAGTATATAAGAAAGCTTGAAAATGTCCAAAGTATACTATCAAAAATAGTTCATACCCATAATCATCCCGGCAACAAACATTTAAGTAAAGGGAAAAAATGTGGAACATTTAAAAAAGTAAGTACATAAAAAGCCTAAACAAGAAAGCCAACAAGAAATTTGTGATTTAAGAAATGTAATTATCTTAAAAGAGAATTAATGTAGAAACCAATCTGTAGTGTTAGCAGTCTGCTATTAAATACAAACTTAATGAAATTTTCATTGAGGCTTAGCGATATTGTGCTTGAAATATACTTCCCTCAAATGTTACTATTCCATCCATGAAAAATAAAATAATTCAGCCTACTAATATCTTCTACATAACCTTTTCTTTGAATTATTTTATGTCTTTAAAAGTATAATTACGACCATATTAACATAAAGCTCACTGTTTCTGAAACTCTGATAACATATTTGCTTACCTCAAATAACTCAGCCTCATTAGTGGGTTATAATGAGAGCACAGCTATAAATATTTGTATAAATAAGTTTGGGCCTCCAATAAATTACTACCCTATGCACAAACTCAGCAAATGTACTTCCATTTTTTATACATAAGTGGATTTTTAAAGGTCATGTCTTTTCTCTTTCAGGATTTCTGTTCTAAAATTTAGTCACAATTATGAGACTATCATTTCCACAAGTTGTTTTTTATCTTCCCTGAAAATAAACTCTCAAACTGCCTGTTGTGGAGCGGTATGCTGACAGGTACGAGAAACTGAGGAAGGGCAGGAGGGGAGAGAGGAGAGTAATTGGACTCCCGATAGCTGTGGGCTGGCTTGACTGACGATTTCCACACTGTCCTCCTTCATCAACATAGACAGGTTCGTACAGTGTCAGCATCCAAGCAGATTAATCTGCTGTCCGGATGAATGAGACAAAAACAAGAGATTCCAGGGTGGCTGACGAGGAGCGTCTCCCACCCACCATCTCCTCAACAAGCAGCAAGAACCTAGCTGCATGTTGAGTCCAGTGACTAAGAGAATGCTGGGACTAAGCAAAGGAGACCATTGATAACTCGTGAGACACAGAAACCTAGGACAATGCCACAGAAAGAGGAGCTGTGTACTCCAGTTACTAGATCCCAGCTCCCTAGCCAGAGGGAAAACTGTCCTTCCAGAGAAAAATGCAAGTAGAAGAGGCCCAGCAAACTCCATTTAGGTGAATGCTGGCGATATTAGTTCATCAAAGGCTTGCAGCTCATTGAGGAAACAAAATAGAGTACACCCAGTAACTTCCTCTGCATTGTCTTCTCTCCAAAGCCAGCGGCCCAGATGGTATAGCTTGGTGCCATTCCAGGGCCCAACTTCACGATGCCCAAGACTCAAACACCCCTATATTTCTCTGTTCCTGAGGCTCTACAGATATCCCAGCACACTCGCACAAGGGGCCATAACCTCAAACCCAGTTTGACCCAGCACAGCAACTGTGACCCTGGAAAGCAAGCTCAAATAGAGCCTTTCTCAACAGGAGATGAATGTTTCTATCTAGACAGGAAGAAGAGATGGTATTCTCAAGAGCAGAAAACCTAGGATATTTGTCTTGGAAGGCCTAGTTTATGGCCAGTGGTATGGATTCACAGATCACCCCCAGGAGAGAATGTGCCAAAGAGCAGGCACAGGTTCTTCACCACCATCTCCCCTATGCATGAGCACTCATGAAAGGCTTCCCCAGGATCAGAGCTGAGCTAGGTGTCTCATGCTCCCCACCACTGCCCAACCTGCTGGTGCCAGAGGCCCTGATAGCAACAGAAGTCAACAATACCTGAAGAAACATTCATCATGCTCTTGGTGGCATTACTGTTAGGCCAGACAGGGCACCACCCACCCACTTATAGATACATCATTTCTACATAGATGGCCAGAGTATTGTCAGCCCATTTATTATCCAAGAGAATGAGTTTCTCCCACATCACTGCCGCAACTCCATTAAGTGGAGCTAAAGAATGAGTGGAGAGACCACACTATGGTGTGTGATAAAAAAGCTAGCATTGGCCTGGGGATTTAGCTCAGTGGTTCCAGCACTCGCCTTGCAAGTGCAAGGTCCCAGGTTCTATCCCTGGTAACCACATACAACAATGCCAGGCATGGTGACTCACACTCACCAGCATCCAGTACCACATACCACAGTG
Source organism: Petromus typicus (assembly GCA_004026965.1). Classification (NCBI taxonomy): domain Eukaryota; kingdom Metazoa; phylum Chordata; class Mammalia; order Rodentia; family Petromuridae; genus Petromus; species Petromus typicus. The sequence continues at coordinate 12,424 of PVIR01038097.1, forward strand.
GTGGCTCACACCTGTAATCCCAACACTCAGGAGCAGAGGCAGGAGGATTGCTGTGAGTTCAAGGCTTGCCTGAGCTACATAGTGACTTAGGGCCAGGCTAAACTATAAGGCAAGACCCTGTCTCAAAAAAAAAGCTAGCATTGTATATCAAGTCAAAACACTTTTGGAAGAAAATCAGTTACTACAAAGCCACTTTATTATAGTGACAGACATAATTAGTCCACCAAATATACAAATTTGTATGCAGGATCACAAGAAATATGGAAAAGGTAGCATAAAGCCCACAGAACACAATTATGAGTATGCTCTTTGCAGTCTTGGATCACTTGACTTTAAAAGACAATCACAAAACTGTGAAAAATTTATTAGGAGAAGGTCTTGGTGTCTTCAGTGTCTGTGGTCTTGTTTTTGGTGAGGCCACGTTAGAAGGACAGACGTGTATGTCTTGGTCATAATGAGAGGAAAAGAAGAAAAATATTACATAACAATGACAGATTACATAGTAATTTAAGATACTTCCGTTTTGTTTTATTTTTGTTCCCTGTAAGGTAAAATTCTCATATTTTCTTTATTTCAAGCATTACACTGCCTTCCAGCTTCATTGTGAGTATAAAAGGAATAGCATGCAGCTGTTAAGTGTATTTTTGCACCCTTATTTTTGTCATATAAGTTCTGAACAAGTTATAAAATAGACATAATGAAGATATATATATAGATATATATACATAGATATATATATATATATATATAGATAGATATATATATATAGATATATAGATATAGATATAGATATAAATCAGAGCTTTATTAATAATAAAGGCTGGACATAATGACTAAGGCATGTGACCAGATTGCTAATGCTCTCTGTGTACAGTTCCCAGGCTGGATTTTGGGACACTCTAACACACAAAAATTTTGGTTGTCAGGGCAGATAGTAACTATTTAACATTTTTTCCTTACACTGGTAATTCATAATAATGTTTTAACAGAGCATATCTATTAAGTTCAGGAATACATGCTGATGATTTCATTAAATAATCTAAACACTTACTCCAAAAAGTCTCCTTTAACAAAAGCCCTAGTGCGTATAAACTGGCATAGTCCATTGCAGTAGAGGAGCTGTGGGGACTGAGGTGGAGCGTCAAGTGGATTGGTTTTAGGATCCACCCAGGTGACTGGTGGATCACCCTGCTGGATGCATGATGGACTCTGAAAGTGTACCCTCCAGGGTATTTTATAGATATTTTTTGAATGCTTGAAGTCAGTAAAAATTTTACCCATTAGAAGACAAGGACATGGACAAGAATACTGTACTTAGTCAACCAATCCCAATGCTTGAGGATTAAAATTTACTCCTTGTCATAGGTATAAACAATCAAATTGTCACATACGGTTATCAAGAACTTTATAATATTAAAATAACAATAATAATGTATGCCCATGATAAAGTATAATAACATTAGGAGGCCACAAAATTGAAATTAACTCTTTCTGTTACTAAATTTATGCAAGAATTGAAATTAAATAATAATACCTTTGTGGGTCAGTGTATGAAGTCTGAGTCCTTACACTCACTAGGGTAGTGATCCCCAGCAAGTTAGTTAACATCCCTGTGGCTCAGTTTCTAATCTGACAAATAAGAATAACTGTTATTTACAGTGTTGATAATAAGAGAACTAAATGATTTAACATACAAAGTTTTGAAAAGTATGTCTTACAGGTAAGACATGCTTTATAAAAAATGATTATTTTTATTTTAGTTATAATAAAATCTCAAACACAGTTAGTCCAGTACAAATGTTATATATAATGGAAAAACCACTACTCTTTGCACTCAAATTCTTAATCTCCTTAGAATCTACTTATCTGATTCTCTGTGTCACTCTGAATGCTTATGGGAACAGGTCAGTGACTTCATCCCTCAGACTTTTATTGGAAAAGTTATTGTTTCTTTTATACTTCTAGCTAGACCTTTGGCATCATTTTGACTGAAATATATTTTGCAAGCAACAATATTTACCAATCATAAGTACATAATTTGATGAACTGTGATACTAGTTTATAATCCAGTTATCATCACCATCGTGCTCTAGAAATTTCTATCTCTTCTAATAGCTCCTACATACTCCATTTTAGCCAATACTTTATTCACAACCCCTGAATCCTGGTAAATATCCAACTACAATACATTCTGTTATCTACATATGCATTTTCTGGATGTCATATAAATAGAATCACATCTTAGATAGTTTTTCTCTCCTGCTGTTTTCCCTTGGGAAAATCTTTTGAAATTCACCCATATTCATGCACCCATATTCATTCCTTT
>PVIR01038098.1:0-14690 GCA_004026965.1 Petromus typicus
AAAAAAAAAAAAAAAATCTCGGATTTTTCAAGGAGGCTAATCCTTCCAAAGGCTAAACACTACAGAGTCAAATTATACCACTAAATTGCTTTTGATTGCAAACTACAAAGCCTGATCATCAGGCTAATTATAGGTTATGCCACAGAGAAAATATTTTCACATGCACAAGTTTTATTTTCTTAAATGAATTTTAATACGAGGTATTAAAATGTTTTATTTATGATTAATTTTAAAAAAGAAAACTTCACATAATTGCATTTTCTACAGGCTGGTTTTAATACTTAATCAGTGTAGTATCTAATGAGTGTGTCCTGTTAGTTTTAGCTGACTAGAGCGGAAGACAACACTTGTGAGATTTGTTGAACTTCTTCTAGTGTATAGTTTTAGCTGACATGAAATAAAGTTTCACAAATTATTAACAGTTCTGGCTTTGTTGAATGTTTTAAATGATTGACTTATCTCTTAGTCTTTTCCACTCCAATTGGTATATTGCCTCTTGCTAATTGTACAGACCATTTTATTACACATGGTTAACAGAACATATTTACTCTGTAAATTTTAACTGGTTACTCATAAAATTTTCTTAACAAACTTTCTGTGTTGTGTTTAGAGAAGGAGACGCTATCCTTTATTTAGAGACCATGTATTAGAAAACCATCCTGTAGACAATTAGATATGAACCAATCAATCAAAAGATACAGCTTGTTTTCTTTATCACACACATAATAAAACATTAAACTGCCAACAAAATTACCCATGTACGTACAGTACCAATAAAATAATTCTATCATCCTTCTCTCTGAAAAATCTTAGATTTACATGTATAATTGACTCATAAAACTACACTCTGTAGAATGAAAACTGAATATCTTTATGATTTTCCTGGATCTCCATAACTAGTACTTAACTGCTTTAGTGAAGAAGAAAATTGTGGGATGAATTTTCTGGAATATAAAGTCAGAATATTTTTTTCCTTTGGTAGATTTAGATACTTTTTTGATATCAACTTTTTTTGTTTGTTTTTTGAGACAGGGTCTCACTTTGTAGTTCAGGCTGGCCCTGAGCTCAGTACAAACTCCCATCACAGCAATCCTCCTGCCTCTGCCTCCCGAGTGCTGGGATGACAGGCGTGAGCCACCACGCCCGGCACTGTGGTATGTGGTACTGGCTGCTGCTGGGCGTGAGTCTCCATTCCCAGTATCATATGTGGTCGTATGTGGTGAACAGGGATTGAACTCTGGCGCTTGAGCTTGCAAGACAGATGCTGGAACCACTGAGCTAGATCCCTGGCCCTTGATATCAACTTTTAATAAAATGAGGAGAGTATCGCCAGCAGTCCGCACAGTTGGAGTGACTATAGGAAATGAACTGAAGAGGGTGAGGGCTTCCGGGAAGGCTGTGCGAGGCTCTGAAGCTGTGAATCGCAGGATGCCGCGTCTGGGCCAGGTTGAGGCTCTGCCTGCTTAGTTTCAAATTTTCACTTTTTCTCAGTGATTTTTCAAGGAAGCTAATCATTCCAGAATGCCAAGCACTATAGAGTCAAATTGTACAATTAAATTACATTTGGTTGCAAGGTACAAATCCTGATCATCAGGCTAATTACAGATTATGCTACAAAGAAAATATTTTCATATTCATGAATTTTTTTTCAAGCACTTTAATATGAGGTACTAAAATATCTTATTTCATTTGTGGTCAATTAAAAAAGAAAAACCCCTTCATATAATCACATTTTCTATAGGTTGATAGAAAATATTTATAGCTGGCTAGAGTTTTGCATATTTTCTGGCTCTTTGATTAATTTTTCAATTTCATTGAATATCTTAAGCATAATATTCTGTATTTGGCTGTTTTGATATCCTAAATTCAGTACATCAGTCTATTATTTGTTATTTTTAACCCTCATTCTTCATGGTTTGTGTTTGCATCCTTGTCATCATTGGTGAAATTTTGTTGGTAGCGCAAATATTCCTGACCTGGATCCCGTGAGCACGATGGGGGGTTCTGTCCCTTAGGGAGAATCGGTTTCCCTCTGCTGTGAGCTGGGAGTAGCCCGGCGCCCTAAAGTCCTCTGAGTCCCTGGAGTCGCAGGCTGCTGTTCCACTCGGTCTCTTGACTGCACGAGTTCAGAGGTTAACTCTGTTTCACTGATCTCTTCTTTGATTGCTCTGGCCCGTCCCACTGTCTTCTTTTTCCCCTTTGATATTCCCCTATTCTGTAAAGCACAAGATGCTTTCAGAATGATTTTTGTGGTAACTGACCGGAAGAAGGAAGAAGGAAGGTCCTGTCGGGTGGTCCTACTAGTTACACCAGAGGAGGAAACATCGAGGGCTTGTGGCGTGCAGCTTGCTCAAGCGCAGGGAGCTGGTGAGTGTGAGGCCATTTCGGCGACCTCTGGGTCTGGCTTCAGCACCCACACATTTCACAGCACCTGGATCAGAATCTCCACAAGTGGAGCTCCTTGTAAGGAGCTGGTTGTTGAGACGGAGAAGGAGGGAGGATTATTAAGAGAGTGTAAAAGCTGGAGCAAAGCACGCAGCGTGAAGTATCAGATGTAGGGGGAATCCGTAGGGAAGGAAGAGGAGTCTCGAAGGGAAGCTACTGGCGAGAACATTTAGGGAGATGGAGTATCACAGAGCCAAGGAAACAGGATTTCAAATAGGGAGTGATGCATAGTGCAGTAACACACAGTAGAATAGCATGATAAAAGCACAACATCATCTTTGAGTTTGGTCACAACCTTCACGGACAATGAACGGTAAGAGCAGGTTGAAGACTAACTTGGAAGCAATGTGCTATGGATGGGGATTATGAAAAGTTCTTATTAGTCGGATTGAAGGAAGCAGAAAATAGACGGTCCAGGGGGAGATGGAGCATGAGACCAAGAGGTCCAGACGTTCAAAGGTGTAGGCAACAGAATCAAGGAGGATGACATAAGCAATGTAATGCTAAAAGTTTACTTTTCTAGGAGTTTTGGAATGTACTGTGTGGCCAGCCGATCTAAGATGGCATAAGGGGCGTAAGTCTCCGCCTCGAGAAAGGCGAGCCAATCAAAGATGGCGTAAGGGGTGTAAGTCTCCGCCTCAGAGAAAAAACAAGGTGTTTCCTTGACCATATTTGGAAGAGTAGGCGGTGTTGGGGGGCGTGCCGAACCAGGGTATATAAGGGAGCTAACGCGGAAATAAAGGGGAATTTTTAGGCTTGCACCGACAGCAGTGTGTTGTGTTCTTCCTTGCGGGACAAGAGGGACACGACAGTACTGATATGGCAAGCCAGTGTTTTAGTACATTCTTATATTTATTAAGTTCCCCTTATATTTATTAAGTTCTCTTTTATATGGAGGAAGAAAAATGCTCAAAGGGGAAGTGGATGTTTTATTTTCAGACACCCATAAATTTCTCTCTAAGAGGGGTCATTCCGTAAATAAAAAATAGATTTCCTTTTAGTTAAAATTAAAAAGAATCAAAGTTGGGGGCCGGGGATTTAGCTCAGTGGTTCCGGCATCTGTTTTGTAAGCGCAAGCACCTGGTTTCGATCCCCGGTAACCACATACCATACTGGGCGTGGAGACTCACATCCAGCAGCAACCAGTACCACATACCACAGTGCCGGGCGTGGTGGCTCACGCCTGTAATCCCAGCACCTGGGAGGCAGAGGCAGGAGGATCGCTATGATGTGAGTTTGAGGCTGAGCTCAGGGTCAGCCTGAACCACAAAGTGAGACCCTGTCTCAAAAAATCTAAAAAAAAAAAAAAAAAAAGAATCAAAGTTACTTTATTTGGAGAGAAGAAAGAGCAGTGGTGTGGTCCCATGACTCTTGGAGCTTTCTCTTGCCACCATGATCAGAACGTCTGCATTTCCCCAAATTCACGTGTGGAAACCGAGTCCCAAGCGATGGCCTAAGCAGCGGGGACTTTTCAGGGGGTCCAGTCATGGGGTGGAGCCTCATGAATGGGATGGAATCTTAGAAGGGAGGCCAGAAAGATCCCTTGGCGCATCACTGTGTGAGGTTAGGAGGGAGGGCAGGCTGTGGACACAGGGTGTAGCAGCCTCTTGATCTGGGCCCTCCCAGCTTGAGAACGTGAGTCATCATTTCTATCATTTATAAGCACTCACGAGTAGTTTCCATATGGCAGACAACTGTCTTGGGGATTTAATTACAGAGAATTATGTACGCTTATCTATATTCATAGAGAATAAAAAATGTCTTTCAATGGTTCCCTTTAGGTCCAGGAGCCATTTATTGAAAAAGTGTACCGACACTAAATTTGTTTCCAAATTCCCAGCCTTTAGTGTCTCTCCACTGTGAACGGAGAGACCTAAACAGAAGCTCCAAACTGTGAAGCTCCAGGTCTCCCGGCGCTACTGTGCCCTCCAGGGCCGCTCCTGTGCCATGGCAGAGACTTCCTCACTCAGGGTGTATTAGAAACATCAGAGCTTATTTAATATGCACATACGAGTCTCGAGTTTCACTTCCAAACCATTGTGGTTTATATTCTGATTGTAAGCAAATTCTCCGGGTAATTTTGGGGCAGGTGCACAGAGACCATTCTCCAGAGACTTATAAGGGCTGGCCTGGAGCTGCCTACGGAAAAATACAGAGGTCTACAAGGACGAGGACACATCCCTTGGCCTCTGCGCTCTTCCTCCCATAAGGTGAGTGCATTTTGCTTGAGTTGTGAAGGCACCGTTTTTTTTTTTAAAGGTTTTTTGAGACAGGGTCTCGCTTTGTGGTTCAGGCAGGCCCTGAGCTCAGCTTCAAACTCACATCACAGCAATGCTCCTGTCTCTGCCTCCCGAGTGCTGGGATTACAGGCGTGAGCCCCCACGCCCGGCACTGTGGTAAGTGGTACTGATTGCTGCTGGGGTGAGTCTCCACGCCCAGTATTGTATGTGGTTACCGGGGATCGAACCCGGGTCCCTGCACTTGCAAGACAGGCGCTGGAACCACTGAGCTAACTCCCCGGCCCAGTGAAGGCACTGTTTTTATAACTGTACTTGAAAAACAAATCGATCATACATCTTTAGGTTATTCTTTGAATGGCTGCTAAAAAGCACCTTTAAAAAAATAAGCTTAGGGCCTATTAAGGGGAAAATGCTGTATTCACACATACAGTCTTAAACAACAATGTTGTGTCCATGAGACATCTTCCCAGCTCCTTCTTTTCCCCAAGACCAGCCCCTCCCCTCGCCGCATCTTCACGCCCACCACATAAAGCCTTTACATTCCGCTCTGCCTGGGCCCGTGCGGACTGTGGCAGGAGGCGTACAACTCTATCACCAGACCCGGGACCTGCCTGGCACACTCTCCACCAAAATGAACCAAAGGGGCACATATGTCACTGTGATATGAATCTTTTAATTCTTTTGTGTATATACCTAGCAGGGAAATAGCAGAATCAGATGGGACCTCTGATCCTAGCTTTTTGAGGCAGCTCCACGCCGATTTCCACAGAGGTTGTACAAGTCTACACTTCCACCAACAGCACAGAAGTTTTCTTTTTTCTCCACAGCCTCGCCAACATATGTTGCTGGCTAACTCTGAGACAGCAGCCATACTTTGTAGAGTGTTATGAAATCTCAGTGTTGTTTTCATCTGCATCTCTCGAGTGACCAGTGATGTTGAGCATTTCTTCATATACTTCTTCACTGCTCTTACTTCTTCCTCTGAAAAGTATCTGTTCATTTCAGATGCCCATTTTTGAAGTGGGTCTTTAAATTTGGGTGGGCTGATTTTTTTAAACTGTTTGTATATTCTAGATGGTAGCCCTTTGTCTGAGAGACTGCCGGTAAAGATTTTTTCCCATATTGTTGGTTGCCTTTTCGCTCTGTTGGTGGTTTCCTTTGCTGTATAGAAGCTTTTTTTAATAGAATGAGATCCCATTTCTTGATTTCTTCTGCTAATTCTTGTGCTATAGAGGTTTTGCTCAGGAAGTCTTTCTGTAAGCCAATGTTTTACCTAACCTGTTTTGCAGGAGGTTTAGTATATCTGTTCTAACATTTAGGTCTCTAATCCACTCGATTTTGATTCGTATCACAGCAACATATGTGCACCCATGTTTATAGTAGCTCAGTTTATGATTGCTAAATCTTGGAAGCAACCAAAATGTCCATGAACTGGAGACTGGATAAAGAAGATGTGATTCTTTTATAGAATGGAATGTTATGCTGCCCTTAAAAATGATAAGATGGAGTCACTCATACTCAAATGGATGTACCATCAGGACATCCTCATAAGTGAAATAAATAGATCACAGATATCATATCTTTTCTCTGGTATGAGAAAATGAAGATGTAAATGAGTTCTAGTATATATAGTTGATATTATGAAATAGAAAATACTTAAAAGAGGATGTAGGGGTAAATAACGAGGGGAAAAATGTGATAGTAATAAAAAAAGGAAACAAAGCTTATGTATATGGGGAGGTTGCAGGGTGGGTGGGGGAAGGGAAAAATGAGAATCAAGTCGTGTCATATTTTAATACATACTCTCAATGTTGAATGCGATGATGATGTGTATTCATAATGTACCAATAAAGATTTGAATTTTAAAAATGAATCAAAGGTGTGTTGTGCAAAAATGAACAAGACGCCTCATTTTTGATGTCACGTGACATTCCCAGTAGGTCACAGCCTTCACACTCATATCAGAGTTGAATTCACTTATTTATTTCTGCCTGCTGTGATATGAATCACAAGCAGGGACAAGCATCTGGCAATAGTGGTTTTAACCAAAATAATCCTCACGGCGACTGCATCCCACACCTTATCTCGTTTCTTGTCTGTAGCCCGAAGGTCAACAGCACCCACAGGCTGGGGCCACCAGCGAGGGGCAGAGAGCGCACATGTGTCCCTCCGTGCAGGGTACCTGACATTTGTCTTGACCAGTCTGGAGGTGAATCAGCTGTGCGGACGGTGACATCTGGATCACAGAGGTGGCAAAGAAGTCAGAAGATCCCGGCAGCCACCGAGTTACCTTAGCAAAGGCGGTTCAGACGCGGGGGCTGGGCCCCTCCCTCTGGCCCGACCCCTTCAGACACCCGCCACCCCAGACCCAGTCGGGAGGAAGCCTCACTTCTCCGTGTCCTCTAGGTCTTCAGACCCTGCCCCTCCCCGTACCCCTCCCTCCCGTGTGGCACCGCTCATTCCTCAGCTCCTATTCCAGGGGCTACTTTGGGGACTAGAACCCAAGTTCCATCTGCTGCCATGGCCGGCTCCCTGTGGCGCTCGGGCCCCTCAGCTCCTGTCTCCCCCTCGAAAGATTCCTCAGTGGGGGCCAGAAGTTCTTTCCTCCTATTTCCCCTTTGGTCTCTCTCCTTCTTCCGACGGACAGACGCGGCTTACACCCTCTTCCACTCTCCGAAGTCCTCCAACTTCCCTCCCTCGTGGTGCGCAGCTGCTTGTGAGCGCCACTGCTCGGCCTTCGCGCCACCGCCAAGTCCTTGGTGTCACCGCTTCCCTCAACTATTTCGGAGCTGAAAGTGTTTCTCTCCCAGGTAGGACTTCTGCCTGCACTGGCCGCGCCCGCCGCTCCTGCCAGACGCCTCTCCTGGCCATTCTGTCTGCAGGATCTTTCCTCTCCTGCGGCCCTGTTTCCTTTGTGAATGAACTAAACTTCTAGCTGGACACTGAATTACGCATTTTTGATTCTTTTACACCATTTCTTTTACCCAGTAGGTCTCCTGTCTGTGACCGGGCATTTCCAGCATTAGGCTGTGTAAGGAAACAAGCCAAAAGCTGGTGCTTCAAATTCAAAAGCGGAGGGAAACTGAGGCACCCGAGGAGCACTGGAATGGATAGGGTTTTATCTTGATTCAAATAAAATCAAATTCTTTTTTTTTTTTTAGGTTTTTGGAGACAGGGTCTCGCTTTGTGGTTCAGGCTGGCCCTGAGCTCAGCCTCAAACTCACATCACAATCCTCCTGCCTCTGCCTCCCGAGTGCTGGGATGACAGGCGTGAGCCACCACGCCCGGCACTGTGGTATGTGGTACTGGTTGCTGCTGGGTGTATTGTTATGTGGTTACCGGGGAATCGAACCTGGGTCCTTGCGCTTGCGCTTGCAAGACAGGTGCCGGAACCACTGAGCTAACTCCCCGGCCCCTAAAATCAAATTTCTTAACAATAGGTAGAATAGGAGCTTGGGTCAGAATGTAAATTTGGTTGTAGCAGAATGGGTTTTTTCTTTTATATGCTTTAATCTGTAGATGGAGGTGTCCTCCTCATGGAACAATTCTCCATTTGAAAGCATAAGGAAACAAAGATAGCTCCTCTTTCCTCGATGCCGTTCTCTTCCAAACCCTTCTCCTTCCGTTCCTTCATAGACTGCCAAGCGTTCTGAGAGAATTATTTATACTCAGTGCCCCTACCTCTTTGAATTCTACTTCTCTAACGCCTTCCCGACTGACATCCGGGGCCATGTTAACAAGCCCACCATTGTGGCCTGTATCTGGGGGCTCCCGAAAGCCTCGTGTGGTTTTCAGGGTGGCTGGACCTAGGTTGTGCGAATGCGCATTAGTGGCCTGACGCTGGGACGGAGGGTGTGTGGGTCGGGCCATTAACTGGGGCAGCGTAGTGCTGAGAGGCGGGAAGGGACAGAGGGAAGGCGGCTTGCTGCAGCTGGCCCGGTGCCCAGTGCCCGGTGCCAGCCCCACCCCACCCCACAGTGGACTGCTCCCCTCTGCCGTGACAGTGACTGACTAGACCTGTACAAACCGTGACCTCAGAAACCTTCCCACCTGAGCACGGATGTGCTGACCAGCAAGAACGTGACTGAGATGTTTGCTAGGCTGATCATTCGAGACCGTTTATGGGACATACATTGCTCCAAGTTGTCTTTATCATTTTTCTAATTCGACAAGCTTTGATCATGAATGAAGATCTTCACAAATGTCCTATGGACCCTTAGAATAAGGCCAGATCCAGCTGTCCTTCACCCCCTCAAAGCAGGGTTGATGAGCTTCAAACAGCTTCATAATTCCGTGGTAATCTTTAATGCTTTTCCGCTTCCAAACTATTTCAAGATTTTGGCCTGTGAGGCCGCCGACAGCCGAAGGCTGGACGAAGCACAGCTAGACCGGTCCTCACTGCCGTGTCCCCCAGAGTCACGAGCGTTGCAGACTCGTATCCAGTCCCCTCCAGGGCCACCGAGGCCGACCAGGAGCCGACCCGGCATGGCCCGCTCACCTGGGCCGTCAGCCCGGACCTGGGTCGTCAGCCAGGGCCTGTGTGGTCAGCCCGGCCGGCCCTGTGTCCTCCCTGCTGGTTCCGGTCTGTTTGTCTGTCCGCGGCCTCTCCAGGTGTCCAGGTGTGGAGTCCAGGCCCGGGGCCAGGTCCGAGAGTGGCACCTTCAGGGACGTCGGTGGACAGTGTCTGGGCGGCCGGTGGCCGTCACGTCCCTCCCCAGGACACACTTCTGGGCCAGTTTGTGCCGTACACTCGGCGGCGGCGGCGGCGGCTTCGCATCGCCTCGGGCCTGAGAGCCGTCAGAGACGCGTGTGAGCCTCGGACGTCCATCCGCGCTTCCCGAGCCAGGTCCAGACCCGGGGCCGCGGCCTCGGCCGTCCCGGGTCGCCTGCTGCCGATCCGTCCGCCGTCCACCGGGACACGGCGCGGGGGCCGCAGAGGGCCGGTGCGGCGAGCGTCCAGCCCGCGCAGCTCCGAGCGGCGGCGCGAGGGAACGCGTCCTCGGCGGCAGGTGCGGCGGCGGGGGCGCGCGGGGCGGGGCGGGGGCGCGCGGGGCGGGGCGGGGGGGCGCGGGGGCGCCCGGGGCGGGCGGGGCGGGGCGGGGGGCGCGGGGCGGGGCGGGGGGGCGCGGGGGCGCGCGGGGCGGGCGCACGCGGGGGCGCGCGGGCTCCGGGCTCGCGGCTCGGCCTGCGCGCGCGACATGGCCGTGGACGGTGAGTGCGCTCGGGGCGCGGGGCCGGGGACTCCGACCCGGCCGGGGCGGGAGCGGGCCGGGGGCGGCTCGGGCCTCGGGAGGTGCGGCGGCCGGCGAGGACGGGCACGGGGACGGGCGCGGGGAGGGCCGGCGGGGGCGGCGGCGGGGTGCGGGCCTCGGGGCCTCGGGCTTTCCGACCCCCCAGCCGGGCACCTGCTCGGGACTTTACCGAACGGACCACTGTCGTGCGGGCTGCAGAGGTGCACGGAGGCCGGGGTGGGTGGCAGGTCGAGGGTCTCAATCTCTGCAGTATTTTTTTCTTTTAAGCAAACTGTTATCTAGCCTCAGAGCGCAGCCTTGAAACTGCACAGAAAATGATCTGTTTTCGTGTCACACTCAGGGTATTGTCTCTGAGGTTCCCCAGCGCTGGGATGGGTACTTACTGCCCTCAGTTGTGTGACCCATGAAGTGATGAGCACAGGGTTTCTCTCTCTTTCCTCAGTCATCGTCATTTTATTTATTTATTTTGAGAGAGGGTCTCGCTGTGCAGTTCAGGTTGGCCTTGACTCATTCTGTAGCCCAGGTTGGCCTGGAACTCACAGCAGTCCTCCTGCCTCAGCCTCCTGAGTGCTGGCATGAGGAGCGCGCGCCGCCATGCCCAGCTCATTGTCCTTTGGTATATGTGGAGACACCAACGTGATCTCCTTGTTTTTAAATTTAAAAAAAGTAGATCAGGTATTTACAGTAAAATTTCTAGCATGGACCAACCCTCCCTTTTATTAATTCTGCTCGTTTATAAAAAGGAAAGTTGCTTTTGTTTACTAAAATAAATTATGAATTTAGGCTTTCATGACCAAATTCAGATATCACAAAGGAGATAATTAAACTTGGCTTTGTTCATGGATTTTTTAGAATAAGCAAATGTAAAAGGATTCAAACAGGTGATCTACATCACACAACTGCAGTTGGACAGTGTTCTGTTATTTTCTTCTGTCTGGGGTAGTGAGACGCATCTGTTGTCCTCGCTTCTGTCTCTGTGGAGAGAAAGGTCGATTCTCCGTCCTCGTAGTGGATTCCGTTCTTCTGAAGGCTCCAGCTCTTTGCATTACTTTTGTTTGCTTATGGAGGAAAAGATGCTACGGTTTGGTCATCGTAGCTCTTGACATTTGGAGACACAATCTTATGTTTATTCTTAGTGTGGACAGAGCAAGAGATTGGAAAGACTTTCAGAGCATAAAGCATCGTGAGTTTGTCGTTGTTCTTATCCAAAAGTAACGTGAGAGACTCTATTTCTACTACAGATGTGAAGAGAAGGGAAGGGTTTCTGGTGGATGTCGTAAACACCCCTCAGTCCTGAGCACATCTTCAGCTGAAAGTCCTACAGGTGTCTGACAGTTAAGACTGAGGTGATTCAGAAACTGTGGACAGAGAATGAGAAGTCTGAAATGTAAATAAAGTGCAAAGTAAAAGATAATAGGAGGAGGGGAGATAGATCTTTCTTAAATGGGAAGGGAATAGAGAGAGGGAAGGGGAAAGGAGGAGAGAGAAAGGAAATAAAAGGAGAATTGATACGAGCTATGTACATATATTAACTCTGCATGAGTAATGTAGTTATTGTATAATGTGAACATGTACTAATAGGAGAGTAATGTTTTTAAAAAAAAAAAAAAAATCCCAGCAGGCTGGATGTGTTGGTACACACCTGTAATCAGCATCTAGGAGGCTGAGGCAGGAGGATCTCCAGGAGTTCAAGGCCAGTGTGAACTAAATAGTGTGATCCTGTCTCAAAAACAACCCAAAAGCCTGCAAGATGTAGAGGATTTTAGTTAGTTCTAGCATGGGGAATGTAACTCGGTGGTAGAGCCTCACATTTGTGAGGTCCCGGGTTTGATCCCCAGCACAGGAGGAGGGGAAAAGATAGCACTGGTTCCAGCCTAGGCTGCATTTTAGAAACATCCCAAAAGCTTCAAAAAAATACACATTCATCAATATTTTTTTTAATGTAGCCTGAGGCTTCCACATGCACCAGAAGCACCTGAGGGGCTTGTCAGAGTGGCTGCTGGGTGCCTTCTGGAGAGTTTCTGAGTCATCAGGTCTGGGTTTGGTTATGATTTATATTTCCTACAATGTCATGACTTTCTTGGTAACAAGTGTTCCGAGTAATTTTGCATTTTGAGATATTAGTGAAGATTTTTCTCGTCCATGTATGGCGTTTGCTGCATTCTTCCTAATTTCTCTGAATCTTTATTTTTGAAGCCACTTCAGCTGCTTGTAAGAATAAGTTCCCAGGAACAGCCGGGCGTGTTGTGTGATGTTGGAAATAGCTCCTGAGAGTGTAGAAATCTTGGGGAACTCTTGGGTGAGTGAGTCATTTGGCATTCTGTGGAGTTCTCTGGTCCCCTTCCGTCCTGCTGGATCCACTCCTTGACTTTGTGTCATTTTTGCCTGGTCTGTGCTACCCCGCAGCCATCCCCGCTGGTGACTGTGCCCTCGCTTCGACTGTGCTTCCCGAACCTCATCGTCCTCCTTACTTCGTTAGCAATTTCCACTCTGCGCTGGGTCCTGCGGGAGCCGAAGGGCAGGGAGTCGTCAGGTGTGGACGCTCGGGGGAACCACAGCTACACAACTGCTAGAGAGATCAAGGAGGTAGGAAGTTGAGAATTTAAGAGAAAGCTGCTGGACCTTGAGTGAAAATGTTCTGAAGTCCTGGAGTAAAGTATTTTCCAACCACGGTAATTATTTTAAAATTTACAAATGATGCCACTTAAAGGTACAAGAGCTAGACAGTTGCAATTGGCCAGGAAAGCTCTAAAGCTCACAAAGAAGGAAGCAGCCCACAGAAAATGTCCTTATGATCTTGTAAACACAGTAATTACCATTTCAAGCAAGAATTATTCATCTGTCATGTGAGCATGTGAAGAGGAATGGAATAGTTTCATTCTTAAAGAACTTTCTTTACGATGGAGAAACCCGAGATGTAGTCACCTTAAGCAAATCTGCATCAGGGGCATCATGACCTGCCATGCTTTCGTGTTTTGAAAGACTAATGCTGAGGGACTCCCACTCATGGACTCTTGGTTCTGATTGGAAATGATGACGTTACCAAAGTTTCTTTTTTATGACAGAAAATGTTATATGTGCTTCAGAGTGCAATAAATAACCCCCCAATGGAACTCCGCCTACCCAGCGTAACAAGTGTCCGCATTTCACCAGCCTTGTTGCATCTGCCTCCGCCCACCTCTGACTCTCCGGAGGAAGTATTGCTAAGGCAAATCCAAGACCTTCTGTTACATTAACCACTGACAGATGCCTCAGCGTGTCTCTGCGTGCGCCTCTCCTGTTACTCCCAGGCTGTTCTCGCAGTTAAGTAGCGATTCTGCAGTAAGAGAAGGCGGCATCTACATACGCTGAGCTTTACAGACAGCAGCCCGAGTCCTGAGAAATGCACTGATTTGGCCAGACAGGTTGTGCGCTGTGTCCAGAGGCGGAGCTGACTAAGCTGACAGAGTAGAAGAAAAGATCCAAGAAGAACTCGTTCTTCTTTTGTCTTCCAAACTCCTCCTCCTGTTTTTTAAGCTGGGAATTAAATTCTAGAAGAAGGGGGCCGGGGATTTAGCTCAGTGGTTCCAGCGCCTGTCTTGCAAGTGCAAGGACCGGGGTTCGATCCCCGGTAACCACATACCTATACTAGGTGTGGAGACTCACGCCCAGCAGCAACCAGTACCACATACCACAGTGCTGGGCGTGGTGGCTCACGCCTGTCATCCCAGCACTCAGGAGGCAGAGGCAGGAGGATTGCTGTGATGAGTTTGAGGCTGAGCTCAGGGCCAGCCTGAACCACAAAAGTGAGACCCTGTCTCAAAAAACCAAAAAAAAAAAAAAATTTCTAGGAGAAAACATAAAAGATAGGTATGGAGACAGTGTTCGGGGCTGATTTACCCAGCTGAGGTTTCCCTAGAGAAATATCCTGAACATACAAGTCAGAACAAATACTCTGCACAGCTTTGGTCGGGCGCCTTGTGTTTTAATTTCTGCTGGGTCTTTTTGCCTTGTTAAGTCCTGCTAGACTGTCTGGATGACTTACCTCTCTATGTAAAATCTGGTCTGCGTGTTTTATAGCAACAGTGGAAAGAATGACACACCTGCTGGATATGGTAGGCAGGGGTGGCAGGTGAAGGGGGGGAAACCAGGGTCCCTCTGGGTCACTCGAATGTCATTTAGTTAACAACTGTTTTTATTTAGCATTATGGATTGATAGGGGGGTGCCTGATAGTCCATGTAACGATGATATGGGTAAGTTAAGATGGTGATAAATTTCCAGCGGATCAGGGCGATATCTGAAGCACATATTACAAACAATTCTTACATGCGGCTATCCTCCCGTCAAGGATTCTACCATCCGAGTGTGTGAAGTTTATGTTTGTGGTGGACCCCATCTCTTAAGAATGGGTTTTCTTTCTTTCTTTTTTTTTTTTTTTTTTGGAACAGGTTCTCGCTTTGTAGTTCAGGCTGGTCCTGAGCTCAGCCTCCAACTCACATCACAGCCATCATCCTGCCTCTGCCTTCTGAGTGCTGGGATGACAGGTGTGAGCCACCACACCCGGCACTGTGGTCTGTGGTACTGGAATTGAACTCGTGACCTTGCATTTGTGAGGGAGATGCCAGAACCACTTAGTTAAATCCCAACCTTAGAATAGGTTTTCTTTGTTGTTGGAGAGAAATATTCCTCTGGATTCTGATTTTCAGAATTGAGTAAGTCACATTTTTAGTTCCACTCACAATGGAGTATAGGTAAAAGAGGAATAAAGTAATT
>PVIR01038099.1:0-14787 GCA_004026965.1 Petromus typicus
CTTGTAATGAATGAGGCACCTGTGAATGGCATCTGCTTACTTGATTGTAACTTTTTTCCTGACCATCCTCTGGATTTTGCCCAGAGCATGTCCTTAGAGCTGGACTGGTATTCTGTGCTCTGGCTGAGCATAAGGTTGAAACACACCTAGAGAAAAAGTCAGTGTGGTCAGGGTGGATGCAGACATCCGCATGTGCTTTGGGGGCTGTGGACACCAGTGACACCCACCCAGAGGCCAGGGCACCAAGCTATTGACTCCTGCTCTGAGTATGAAGAATGAAGAGAAGTTATTCAAGAGAAAGTCAGTACTGGTGTCCTGTAAAATAAGACATCCTAGATAAAGGGACAAGGTGAACAAAAGTCTAGAGCTGTGGGCTGATTTTTAGGTGGCCTGATATTTATCTCTCAACGTGGTAAATATATCTCAAGATTCTGAGGTAGAGTTTCTTTCTTTTTTTGTTTTAACTTTCTTTTGAGACGTGGTCTCACTTTGTATTTCGGACTGGCCCTGAACTCACTGAGTAGCCTCAAACTCACAGCAGTCCTCTTGCCTCTGCTCCCAGAGTGCTAGGATTACAGGCATGAGCCACTACACCCAGCACTGTGGCCTGTGGTACTGGAGATTGAACTTGGGATCTTGTGCTTGCCGGGTAGACGCCAGAACCACTGAGCTAAGTCCCCAGCCCTGAGGTAGAGTTTCTGAAGAGAATGTCTACTTATGCTGTCATCTGCTGTGTAATACAAAGCAAAATTAAGGAAAGATTATTAAGACTTGTTTTCTGTGGTCTACAAACACTCAGTGTAAAAAAATATCACTTATAAAGAGACAGGTGCTGAGAAGAGGCCAGGACAAAACGTTACAGGAGCCCGAAGAATGATCACTTGTGATTAATCAGGTCAGAACGTCTTCACAAGAGAAGAGATTTTGAAATCACTAAATAGAACAGAAAAGAGCCACTTGTTCGTGTTGTTGAGGAGTCTATATTTGCCTGTACTTATTTTGGTTTGCCCTATTTGTGAGAATGCTTCAAGCGCTGACATGCTTATAAATTAGATGTTAATTAATGAAGTGAAGAGGTGGAGATGAGACACAGATTTATTTCAGAATGACATGTTAGAACTGAGGGCCTTAACCAACATCAAGTTATGCAAACGAAACTGCATTCCTAAGTACAAGAGAATTGGGAATGTTATTTAAATATGGTAAGAATAATTTAATCATGAATATTTATAATGCCAGTTTTCTGTTGAGATGATGTACATGGAATATCATACATTTCTAGTTCTTTGGTTGCCATGTTTCTCTTCAATATTAATAATTTTCTTCTCTGCACCTAAAAAGAATATGTTTGCTATAGCAGAAAGTTTCTCAGATTTAATGGATACTGTTTTCTTTGATTAAAGGGAAAGTAGTGAGTGGTTGAATGGTAATGAAGGTTGGTTTCACTTGAGATGGAGAGAGACTTGGGGAACATATAACAGTATTTCAGACATAAGTAGTTTTTTTTCTACTCCTCTGTTATTTTCCCTTTCTCTACTTTCATTTTGTGTATTGAGAGCATAATCACTAACATAACCCAACAAGCTAGGTTACCACAGCTGGGTTGATGGAAAGACGAAAAGCAGTAATCTAGAAGAGTCTGGTAGTCTCAGTCTTTCATTGCCCATGTGTGCTCCTGGGATCAAAGTGTGCACCAGTACTGATGCAGGATATTACCCATAAAAGACTGCTTAGGTTGGCTACTCCCAGGATCCCAGATCAGTAAGATAGCTTGGCTGAGAAGCTCTGGGAGAAAATTCACTCCTCTCTTTGGTTCAGATTTTGTGTTTCCCAATTCTGTTGGACTATTGCCCTCTGTTCTTAGATACATCTCATTCTGTTCTACTGGGAACGTGACTGAAGATCAAACAGCAAGGAACACAGTAATGCTGTACTTCGAACAATTAGACCTCATCGGGGGGGTGTAATACAATAGTTATGGTAGAGTTCTAGTGGAGCCAAGTCAATTGCTGTTCTTCAACTCACAAAGATACTTTGGTTTCCAAGGAGGATGAAATCTCCACAATGATTTTTCTGTTAGACTTCCTCTGAAACAACTCCTCATCAAACAACATTCTCACCAGAGCAGTTCTGAGCTAATTAATCCCTATTTACAAGGACAAAATGAAAATGCATGCAGAGAACATTCTGTGCCAAAAAATTATTCATTATTTATTCAGCAGCAAAAAAAAATTCTTAATTATTTCTAGCATAATGAGCTAGACTCGTCAACCTCCCAAGTTATTCTTAATTTCTTAATCTTTCCCAAGGGATGACTCTTGTTTGTTTTTTTTACATTGTATTAGACACATATCCTACTTAAAGACTATTTTTCAGCAGTTTTAAATTTATTAAATGGGTAGGAATTTGGGACTATCAAAGTTTTGAGTGAATGAGTGTAGGGGTGGGAGAGGCAGAAAATGTGGTGTGTATCTCTGGTCATTGGGACAAAATATCCAACACTCAAAGTTGAAGGAGGAAGGGTTTATCTCAGCCAGTTTGTAAAAACAGTGCATAGCCAGTTGGGTCCAAGCCAGGGGAGTGTGTCAGAGAGGCTTGGTAAAGGAATAACAACAGTTCATGGCAGGGCAGACAAAAAGTAGGAAGCCTCAACCTTTCCTTTCCCTCTTATTCCATTGAGACCACTAGGCTTTCGGGACCACATCCCAGGTGGGCCTGCCCATCTTCCACACCAGAAGTAATCATTGAACTAATTTACTCAATTGCTGGACTAACCTGCTTGTCACCCCCTTGACTCAGTGTCAGATGCCTGTGATCCAACACTCTTGGAAGCACTACCTGGAAGCGCATGGGTCTTGGGGAGCATTTTTGATATGAATCATAACACAGGGATATGACATGGGGAAACATTATCAAGAAAATTACAGTCAGGGGCCAGGGATATATAGCTCAGTGGTTCCGGTGCCTGTCTTGCAAGTGCAAGGACCCGGGTTCGATCCCTGCTAACCACATAACAATACTGGGTGTGGAGACTCACCCCAGCAGCAACCAGTACCACATACCACAGTGCCGGGCATGGTGGCTCATGCCTGTAATCCCAGCACTTGGGAGACAGAGGCAGGAGGATTGCTATGCTGTGAGTTTGAGGCTGAGCTCAGGGGCAGCTTGAACTACAAAGCAAGACCCTGTCTCAGAAAAAAAAAAAAAAAAAGAAAGAAAATTACAGTCAGAATAAGTCCTCTGTGAAGCATATAGTAAAAAAAGAAAATCTTTAATTAACACCAGATTTTTTTTTATAGGACCCAATGTTCTTATGATCTACTATTGCCTCCATCTGGGTTAATAAGTTATTAGAGACAGTGATACCTAAAATCTCCAATCCTTTTCCTAGGGAGAAGAAAAGAGGTTAATGTTAAAATTTTGTAGTCTTGTTACAATTAGTTTGCTGAGGATGTGTCTGTGTAGGTCAAAGATGGATTAGAGTATTTGCCTATCAAGTATCTCTACTGCTCTGGATTTGATTCCCCAACACTGAAAACAAAAAACAAAAAAAAAACAAAAAAAAAAATTAAAAATGAGTACCAACTCGAAGTCTCTTGGCTCTACTTTCTGATGTTATTTTTCAAAACCTTTGCCTGGAAACTGAACTTCTGCAGCCACTGTACAAGCAGATATATGTATGTTTCATAATCGAGATTGATGTTCCTAGCATAGGCATCAAACGTAAAATGCATCTGTTAGTAAATTTGCCCTTATTCTGATGTGCAGCTTTTGATATTTGTTCTGACTTACTAGGTCTCTTTTAAACACATTTGTATTGAGTTTTTCTTTTCTCAGAGCTGATGTTCCTGCCTTGTGCTTACAACGCCTTCTTAGAAGATTCTAAGTTTAATTTTTATTAGATTTATTTCTACCATTGTTAATTCTTCTGAGTTTTATGCTGTTATTTAATAATACCAATTTTTCTAAAGTGCTTGATGATCTTTGGGGTTTTGAATATTTATATTTACTTCCAAGTGATGGGGTGGTAGTGGGTGTGTGTGTATATGGAGATTTGTCCCTGTGTTGTTTTCAGTGACAGTGAGTTTATTTGGGATTTCCCAAAATCTTTTCTCCACTTTAAAAATTTGATAATATTTATTCTAACATAGACAGAAGGTCTTAAAAGCAATGAAAATATTCATTGTCCATGCCATCTGTCTTGGTGTCCTGGAGCTTGCCATTGAATAGGAGAAAATATTCCCCTTCAGCTGGGGAGAGCTTGGCACTACACACTTGAGCAATTATGGTTGTGGCAGTGAGAATAAATAAAGTTTCATTGCTGCCACAAACCAGGGTTTTCCTTTCTAAATCAGAATACTCTCTTGACTTTCTTTTTTTTTTTTTTTTTTAGGTTTTTTGAGACAGGGTCTCACTTTGTGGTTCAGGCTGGCCCTGAGCTCAGCCTCAAACTCACACCACAGCAATCCTCCTGCCTCTGCCTCCCAAGTGCTTGGATTACAGGCGTGAGCCACCACGCCTGGCACTGTGGTATGTGGTACTGGTTGCTGCTGGGCATGAGTCTCCATGCCCAGTATGGTATGTGGTTACCAGGGATCGAACCCGGGCCCTTGAGCTTTCAAGACAGGCACCGGAACCACTGAGCTAACTCCCTGGCCCACTCTCTTGACTTTCTTACCACTTCTTTGAAGGAAGATGTTTTCTTATCTTACTCTTTTCCAGTGGCTACATGTGATCCTTCAAAATAATTTACAGAGCTTCTTATTGACAAAAAAAAAACCTCTATCAAAACAAATACCACAACATGGTTCAAACTGCTATTTTGAATGAGCAAGACAGACGTCATAGTATAACATGAACAGTAATTCTGAGGATCCTTGTGGGGCATTTCTATCATTCCCTACAATATGTTGTATATGGTATATGTTGTATATTTGAAATATATGGTATAGTATCTGGGGCACTTCAAAAACTGACACCAAAAGGCTACGAGATGAGTTACTTGGAAACTGGGAGTTAAGGGTGGGGGTTTGAGAGCCACTGAATTTTGTAAACAGCCTGAGATTGAAAGCTTCCTACCCCTTCATCTTTTTATTTATAGTTTATAAAAACCAAGTTCTAATACTGATTATTTTCAAATTTGGAGTCTGTGCCTAGATTTAAAGCAGTAATATTAAGCTCGATATCTCTGAATTAGACTTTCTGGAGGTGTTGTGCATACAGATGCAAATAAACAGGGTGGCAACCACATCTGGACTGTCTGACCCAATCTGACTAGTGTTAAATCAGATAAAAGATACCCCAAGTAGTCTTTTTCAAAATGGGTTTGGAAAGCCATCAATGAGTTCTTTCTCTTTTGCTGTCAGTCAAACATCAATTGTTTGACACTTCAGGTGGAACAGTTTCCACTTTCTTTAAATAATAAGGGTCTAAAAAGCTCTTCTACAAGGGGCCAGGCCATACAAACATTCCAGGCCAAAGGAAGGAATTTAGATTTTATTCCTAGTGGGTAATGTATGGTTTTCCAGACTTATGAGTGAGAGAGTAAATACTGTGACCAGCTTCAGGCCTTCTCTAAGGCCAGTGACTAATTTTGCTTTTGTAACTTTGTGCTCTTTTTCTTTCAGTACCTGAAATTGTGTTTTAGGCCCCCCAAGTTCCAGAGCTGAAGATAAAGGGGTGTCTGCCACACAGGAGAGTCTAGGTGGTGGAGATTTTCCCTCCTCATCTTCTCCTCATATTACATCACGTGTCTATGGCCTCACCAGATTGAGTCCTTTTTGCTTATGAGAGACTTAACTTCCTGTTGTGCAGGTTTATGCTACAAGATCTGCACGTGACAAAGTCACCCAGGGATATACTTCACAGTATCTCTATTGTTAAATGATGCACAATAGTATTAGAGTGGACGACAGGAATCAGAGCAGGAGGAAGAGAGACGCATTTAGTGTTTTCCTTAGTGTTAAGAATACCAAGTAGAATAAAATCAGCACATCAAAGATATATCTGTACTTTTATATTATTGTAGCACTAGTTCCGAGGGCCATGGGCTGGGGACTTAGCTCAAGTGGTACCACCTCCACTTTCCAGCACAAGGTGAGAGTTCGGTCCCTGGAGGCACACAAAAAAATAAAGAAAGAAACACAGCAGCCAAGACATGGAAACAACCTAAGTATCTAAGTGTTGAATGAAGAAAGTGTACACAAACACAGGCAAGGAAGCACTCTTAGGCTGTTAAAAGAATGACAGCTGGTCATTTGTGGCAAGAGGGGTGGAACTGAAAGCTTCATGCTGAGCCAAATAAGTCAGGCACAGACAAAACAAGTATTGAAAGTTAGTCTCACAGAAGTGGGGAGGGATGGGAAAATGGTGATCAACTATCACACTTCAGAGTGACTTTAGATAGCAAGTACTGTATATTTAAAAACACCCCAAAGAAAGATTTTGAATGTTTCTATGACGAAGAAACAGTGAATGTTGGAAAAGATATATTTAAGCTCACTGAAATAAAAAATTATGTTGCACAGTATAATATATATATATATATATGAATATATATGTGTGCATGTGTTGAAACATACACATATTGATTAATATTTTATATATTAGTTAAAATAAATTAAAAATTAATCTTTTCTATAGCAAAAAAATCAAATGTGTCTTCTCATTTAACTTTTACAAATGCAAATTTTTTCTCTTGTTAAATGACAGAGCCTTCTTCACATAAATGACTACTTTTTAATAGGCAAAATAAGAAGCAGGAAATAGGAATTATATGAGAGACTATATTGTTTCTTATTTAGTAAAGATGCTGGAAGGAAACAAAGTACGTTAATCCATGTTTTCTGTTCCATTGACTGGGAAGTTCATAGGCTGATAACTTTTGAGACAAAATTAGTTTTTCCCGGGAAACTACCAGAAAGAAATACAAATTCTTTTTTATACTTTTTAACTCTGCATAGCCTAAACAGAAATAAGGTATAGATGTTTTGCAAACATTAATCAGTATTCCCAGATTCCAGTAACTACTAAGAGTTAGAGCTTTGGAAAGAACTCTGTCTCTCATCAGCAGATATTTTTACAGACTATCATCTCAGCACTAGTACAAATTCAGTTTCTAGAAGTTTTTAGAAAGTGTTTTCTTATTTTGACTTTTAGAACCCCTCTTTCTTCTATCTTTCTTCATAATCAGCTTCACAGTCTTCTTTAGGGATTCCTGTTATTCTTTAACCCTTACATTCTGATTTTGCTAGGTTTATAGCCAAATCTCTCTCGTTTTATGCTTTCCTTGGAAAGTTTCACACACCTCTCTGACTTCACGTTCTCCAGTGTCTCTCAGTCTGTACCTTGAGCCCCGGGACGGTTGGATTGAGTGCCCAGCAATCGAGGTCACAGCGTGAGGAGGCGCCTGAACTGTGCTCTCAAGTCCTTGTGGTGAAAGTCAGGAAGCAGGAAGCTGTTAGAGTGGCAGTGCTCCCGGGAAGATGATGGCACACAGGTGAAAGGTGACAAAGGTGAAAAGATGCACACATTGCACAACAGTGACACAATATAAAAGATCTAATGCTTCTTTCTTTAATTGAAAATGATAAAGGCAAAATGCACTTCTTAAATGTTCACTATATTCCCTTATCTACCATCCATCAATCTTGAATTAAAGTGGTTTTCCTTCCAGCTTGTTGCTTTAAAATGTATTTCTTATAATTATTTTTAAATTAATACTTAAATATATTTTCCTTAAAGACTTGTGAAAGATAACTAAGTCCCCTGGGTTCCCTTGTGGTAAAGTACAATCTTCCAGTTTAAAATAATAACTCTTCCACTCAAAACATAATAATGGAATGATGCTGAAAGTATTTTTCTGATGAACTTCAGGTCATGGGGAAAACCTAAAATGTAAAAATAGTTTTTAATTTAATTATTATTTTCATTTGTTTATCTGGTTGGAAAGTTATTTCTAGCCACCTCACACATATTTAGATATTGACACTCTTAAGAACCTGTCGAGGCATATTTTGGGGTATATTATAATTAGACTATAGTTCTATATCTCTCCATAAGATTTGTCCCATTTCTAATCTTTTCTAATTCCTTCCATTATCACAAGCTCATCTGCAAGGGGTAAGAAAAACTCACAATCCCCTGGGAGTTCAAGTTCTCTGACATGACCAGCCCCGATCCCTGTCATGCTATGTGTCACCCTCTGAGTCCCTCTTCAGTGGAACCAAGATTTTGCCCTAAAATTATACATAAAACTTTAGAGCATAAATTAAAGTCCAAGAATGTTAGTTCAAATCAAACTCCTGTTATTAGCGGAGTGGCCTTGCTTAACTTATGTAACATATCTAAGCCACTATTTTCTCATCTCAGAAAGGAGAATGGACACACGTTCTTGTAAGAATTTAGGAAGTTATTAAGTGTGAAGCTTCAAGCATAAGACCCAATACTTTAAGTCTGAGATAAATGATAGTCATCATGACTATTGCTATTATTTTGGTATAAGGCATCTAGGTCATTATCACTGGTAACTATAACAAAGGCTATACTAATATCCTCTCTCCAACCTGCTTCTAGTTGGTTGTCCAGAAAATTCAGACAACTCTTTGAAAGTCCTGCCCACTCCAAAGTGAGCTTGTCTCTGCACCAAACATAATGAGCTCATTTATCCCACATATATCATCAAATGCCAGACTAGGAGTCCACAAGCAGATGGTACACAGACCTGTTGGATTTAATCAGAAATTCCGCTAACATATATATATATATATATATATATATATATATATATATATATATATATATACAAACCATTTTAGATGTTGGACAGTAGGCGGTAGGAGAGAATGTGGTACTTCAGGAAGGGAAATGAAGTGAACATAGTGATTTCCCATCAGTCTACCTGGAGGCCTCTCCTAGGTGGTGATTGAATGCAGAATAGAGAGCACCAATCCTGTGGAGCAGAAGAGAGAGCCAGAGGAAACTGAGGTGGCGGAAACTTGTGGGAGAGGGAGTTACAGTTCTAAGAATTTGCAAATGGATCCTTGTGAGTCTTACCTGAATACCAATTGCACATAAATAGTGCAAGGTGCTGTACAGCTGAGCAAAAAGAAAACAAAAACAAAACAACTATCCAAAAGTTGAAATATTAACAGACTGGCAGAATGAGAGTCAGGGTGAGACACTGGAATCTGAAGCAGAGTCAGGATATTGCGTTGCATATCAAAGCAATCAGATAAAACATCAAACAGCCGCTAGGAGTAACACTGAACTAGCCTCAAATTAAGACTACTTGAGACCTAACCTAACAAAACGTATGTCTCAAAAAGACCAATGATTCATGAGTAAATTACCTGCCAGATGACAAATTGTCTAATATTCTCTAAAGAAATAATCCCCCATCCCAATATCTAACACACTGTTTAAATGAGCTGGAAAACATGATCTATATCCAGAAGAAAAATCCATCATTAAAAGTAGATCCAGAAATGAAAGCCATGTTCATACTAGTAAAGAAGGGTTTTAAAAATTGTATAAATATTTTCAAAGAATTAAAGAAAAATATAAAAGGAATAATATAAAAGAACTAAGGGAATTTGTTAACTAGAAAAGTGCATCTCTGAAACTGTCCAATCTTTCTAACCAAATGTATATATGGGGGAATCTAAGTTTAAACGATGGAAAAAAAATCTATTTTGAAAGAGATTTGTTCAAAGCAAAATAATAACAGTGTAGTTTGCAATATACTTGGATACAAATGTATGACAATGATTATATAAAAATATAGGAGAAAGAAAACTTCTAAAATTCCTGCATTACATATGAGGACATAGGTTCCCATTTTGGACTATGACAAGTTAAAGATGCCTGGTAAAACCCTGGGGAACGGGGCTGGGGATTTAGCCCAGTGGTTCCGGCACCTGTCTTGCAAGCTCAAGGGCCCGGGTTCGATCCCCGGTAACCACATAACAATACTGGGTGTGGAGATTCACCCCAGCAGCAACCAATACCACATATCACAATGCCAGGCATGGTGGCTCATGCCTGTAATCCCAGCACTCGGGAGGCAGAGGCAGGAGGATTGCTGTGATGTGAGTTTGAGGCTGAGCTCAGGGCCAGCCTGAACCACAAAGTGAGACCCTGTCTCAAACAAAACAAAACAAAACAAAACAAAACAAAACAAAAACCCCTGGGGAACTCCTAAAGAAAAATCAATGGAGAAAAACTAAGTAAAAACTTAAGGGAGTAAAAATTGAATACTGAAAATACTTACAAAAATAGGAAAAAAAGAAACAAAGAAAAGATGGAACAAATAAAAAATAAGCAGTTGAGAACCTCAAAATCATACATATGTAATAATTGCATGTAAAGGAAACTGCTTCAGAAGACACAAATTGTCAGATTATAATAAAAGCAGACCAATTTTACAGAATCTACAAGAAATTCATTTTAATAATATAAGGACATAGGTGTGATGTAAGTAACTGGATTACATGCAAACACTATAGTGGCTACATTAATATCAAACAAGGTGATAATTGTTTGATAACACGGCTAAAACTTTGTGTTAATGAATATCACCAAGATTAAGGTGGGATATTTCACATGTTAGAGTCTCAACAATTCAACAAAAAGACATCCTATGACATGTTTACACAACTAAGGAGAGAGTTCCCTGTCCATGAACACTAAGTAAGTATCAGGATCATCTATAGGACTTTTTAAAAGTTACTCAGGCACATTTTACCCCTCAAATTTGCAATTGTAGAGTTTCTGAGCCTAAGAGCTGTGCAGATGATGTTTTTAAAAGCTCCACACTTCTGATGTTTGACATGGCTACAACCACGGACCCGTTCTTCTCCAGGGTCTGCGCTGAGCAATTCTCACCACTTTTATCTCTCACCAGGGGGAGTGTAACCAGGAACGGATTCAGAGAGTTTTAGCAATGCGTGCCAGGTCACACAGCCAGTATGATGCCATGGTTCATCATATTAGATCTGTCCCATTCCCAAAGCCAAGGTTCTCCAGATCACATCATGTCACTCGCCAGACATACCCTGTTTCTTTCCTCATCTAGGCAGAACCAGGTGCTCTCATTTCTGAAGGCAAAAACAGAACAGAAATTTAGATGGAATTGCCTATAAATCTTCACCAGTTCCCCAAATGAAATGAATATGTAGCTATATATAACATAAACACATAGAAACTGGCTAACATCCACACTTTAGCGGATGTAAGAAAGAATTCATTGAGATTCATAAATTAGAAATGAAACGTTTTCAAAAGAGTTTTAAATAGACACAAATTACAGTGTCCTCAGATTGAATTGGTTTTGCGAATGGTTCTAAAAGGAAATCGATACATAATTCTCTGAGGTGTGTTTCTCTGTCGCAGAGCTGTCCTTTCTGTAAAGCAGTCAGGGGAATTTCTCAGTCTCTAACTAAACACATGGAGAGCGTACCGAATTGTCTCTTATTTATATGACTCAGAAAGTCTTGAATTTAGGTGAGACTTAGAATATGTGGACCTTTTAGGACACAATCATTTTGTATCTTTACAGGGGACTGTAATGGATATGCTGTATCCTGTGAAAAGGATAATACGGGAATTGGAGGCTACTGACGAAGATAAAAGACAAGGAGCTGCAGCTGCAATACAAACAAAAACAAAGCAGGAAGTAAAATCTTGCTTGGAGTCACATCCTGAGCAACAAATTTGAGTGAACACAAGTCGCAGAACATGATTCATTAGCTCTCAGTATCTGCAGGCTGTTCCCCCAAGCGACCTTCCTCTTGTCTCTTTTGTAACTAAGTGGGAGGAAGGTGCCAAGCGAAGAGAGAACGGTGAAACACTTTGGAACCCAGGCCTTTAGCCAGCGTCAGAGTAGCACAGGAGAGCGGCTGAAAGTCACCCCTAAGAACCTGCCGGCCCACCCCAACCTGCAAAGGGCTATTCATTTCCTTTGAACTCCAGCTATTGACTAGAGGGTAAAATCTGAAAAAATTACAAAGCTATTCAGACTTATTTCATACAGCCTCGAGACCCAATAGCATGCTGACAAAATCAGATCTGGGAGAGAGGGCCAACAGGGGTTTTTGAAGAACCATGTGAACATTTGAAATGTGAATTCAATGATACTGTAGGAATAGGAAGTTAAATTCAATTAAATTAGAAAAATGTGAATTGATATGCTTGGAGATAAAGTGACCACACACGTGGGATGTTAAATATAAACAATAATAAATGAAAAGCATTTTATTGTTAGAATAAATAAAAAATTTAAAACAAAAAAACTCACCAATAGTCATCATTGTTATTCCAGAGTCAAGTAACGCAACCCTAGAATTTTAATCTAATTAAAACTACATTTGTGAGGCTTTCTCACTTATGAAAGTGTCTCCTTGAAGCTGAAGATTTATAGCAACTCGTGCAGTGGTTGTTAACAATTTCTGAAAAATCATTAAGACAAATCCTCAAGCAGAGAGGCGAAGACGCAATTGGATTGATGAAGAGGAGCTGCTTCTCCGACTTACGCGGGAAACGAAGCAGAGGCCAGAATGAGCAGCCCTAAGGTTGTCGGGTGAGGGCGGCGGGCTCAGAGTATCATCAATTCTTCCTCCACTGCGGCATTTTGATCTGAAACAATAAAGCCGATCTGGGCAAACAGGACAGAAAAGAAACACTGTACGACACAGGAGAAGCACGGATGACTGTACAAAGGCTGGGGAGCTGAGACAGTGCTCAGGGAAGACAGCTTCTCCCTCTCCCTCAGGAATGTCCCTGCGCACCCGGGAGAGAACAGGGGGCTGCTTGGGGAGTGAGACACAGTGACTGGAGTGAGAGTCATGAGGACGCGGCTAAGAGATGGGCCGTGTTTAAAAACAAAACAAAACAAAAAGCAGCAATGGGCAGGGGATACAGCTCAGTGGTTCCGGCGCCTGTCTACAAGCGCAAGGACCTGGGTTCGATCCCCGGTAACCACATACAATACTGGGCATGGAGACTCACCCCAGCAGCAACCAGTACCACATACCACAGTGCCGGGCGTGGTGGCTCACGCCTGTAATCCCAGCACTCGGGAAGCAGAGGCAAGAGGATTCCTGTGATGTGAGTTTGAGGCTGAGCTCAGGGCCAGCCTGAACTACAAAGTGAGAACCTGTCTCAAAAACCTTAAAAAAAAAAAAAAAAGGCAAGGAAAAAGAAAAAAATTCTTAACTGTGTATTAAAGTGGAAAAATGAAAGATTAAAATATTTGGAACAAAAATAAACTAGCATGTGTGTTTATAGGTGAAGAAAGAGGCCTCATGATTTGTGAAAGTTGTCACTAGAGGTGCTGGTCAGTGATGCCCTTTTAACTTGGGCCGCATGCTCTTTCAGCTACAAAACAGGAGTATGTTGAAGCAGCCTTTAAAATCCTAGACTGCTCACTATGATCTGCTTCCATGTCGTGTAGAGCACACTCATTTTCTAATTTTAGACCAGCAGGGACATCTCAGTTTCAAACATTTTTTTTCCTTATTCAAAATCTTGCTCAGGAACCTCCTCTGTGATGCCTTTCCTGCTGGTATTTATCTCCTTTTATACTCCTCATCCTAAATATAGTCCTATTTGCACGAATTTCTCTTTTCTGCCATGCTTATGTGTTAGTCTGTCTCTTATACCAGACAATGAGTTGCTTGGGGATAGACATAATCCTCATCTGCCTTTATAAGCTGTTAAACTGAACTGAATTTACCTTGGATGCCTAAGTTCCTCTTCCTTCTGCACCAGGCTCCTATATATCCACGTGAAAGATTTGGTCCCACAGCTTTGATCCTTCCACAGAACCATCAGTGCTCCTTTTACAGCAGGATCCTACCTTGAACTCACCTGTGTTTCTGAATCAACTGCCCGAAGAAAGTGAGCCCATCCTACACCTCAAGCTTTGTTTTGGTGGCCTTGTCATCTGCTGAGCCCTCACATCTTCCAGCCCTCCAGGAGCTTTGTCCTGTTTGCCTCCAGCCAGAGCTTCTTCAGAACTGTGACACCAGTGTTCACATGACCACTTAGGCTGTGTGTGCTTGTGCGTGTGCATGTGTGTGCATGTGTGTGTGCATATGTGCATGTGTGTGCATGTGTTTTTAGCTACCAGGGATTGAATCCAGAGCCTATGTATGGAGCTACATCCTCAGTCCTTTTTTTATTTTAGTTATTTTTATGTTTAAAATTTTAAACATTAAATATTACATAACTTCACTGTACATTAATAGAATAGGGCAGATATTTAGTTGAAAGTGGGACTTAAATTCTATGCTTATAAGAGGTGGCCTACAAAACCTGCCAGACAAGCTCTCCTTAAGTTGTTAAGTTGCCTCAGTTAAGGTTCAACTTGGGAGCCTCTTGCCTCAGCCTCTCAGAGCGCTGAATGTACCATTTATACCAATTGTTTTTGCTCTTTCCACCCTACGCCTTCTCCCCATCCCTACTCCTCCCATCCTTATTTGGCCCAACCCTACAGAGACACTGTTGTGGAAATGTCAGAATTCAAACCTTCCAAGCATCACGCATTCAGACTGACCCAGTGAGTACTTCTCTGAGGCCAGGTTCTGACCGTCCATCCAGAAAATGAACGACATGGCTGAGCTGGGATTCCCATCTTCAGGGACCTTTAGGACTGCTGCTTTCTCCAAACAAGGCCAACTAGTGGGCCAATGGGAGTTAACAAAGCAAGGGTGATTTCTTCCTCCGTTCAGAGTTTGAAAGCATTACCATACTCACTTTCCTCTTTCCTTTGTCAGTCAGCCATCTCTT
>PVIR01038100.1:0-14751 GCA_004026965.1 Petromus typicus
AGCCACATACAATACTGGGCATGGAGACTCAATGCCCAGCAGCAATCAGTACCACATACCACATTGCCGGGCATAGTGGCTCACGCCTGTCATCCCAGCACTCCCAGCACGGGAGGCAGAGGCAGGAGGATTGCTGTGATGTGAGTTTGAGGCTCAGCTCAGGGCCAGCCTGAACTACAAAGCAAGACCCTGTCTCAGAAAAAACAACAACAACAACAACAAAAAAACCCCAAAAACACTTCTGGGGCACTGGGGATCAAACTTAGGACTTTGTGCTCAGCAAGCAGGTACAGTGCCACTGAGGTACATCTCTGGCTCTAGAACATTTGTTTTAAAAAGAATTCATTTATATAACAAATGCCTTTGTCTATGTGGAATAGACAAAATATACCAAAATACCACAAGATGTTTGGCTCTGAACAACAGCATTTTACTTCTCCTGGTCTGGAGGCTGGGGAGCCTAGGAGGTGTGGCTGGTGGATTCAGCACTTGATCTGCATCTGCCTCCTGGTTCAGACTTGCCACCTTCTCACACAGCACATGGCTCAAGGCAGCTTTTAGAGTCTCTTTCAGAAAGGCTAGCACGGCTTGATCAGCCCCAAGCCTGTACCTCCTGATCTCATCCACATATAGGATTTGGTCACCACATGTGAGTGGAGCGTGGCGGAGGGGGGCACATAGCAGTAATGCAATCACAACACTGGCAGCTGGATTAAGTGTAATCTCCTGGGGGATTCACAAGAAGAGAGGTATGTCATCCACTTTGCTCCCCCCCAACCTATCAGGAAAGGTTTGTGCTAATACCTTCAGGAGCTACATTCAATGCTTCAGCAGTTCAAAAAAAGTAAAGACTTACTACACTCAATGTGTCAATTTCCATTTCTTGTCCCTTCTTTCTTCTTTCTTTACAAAATGTAAACTTGACCCACAAGTGATCCCATTGAGACATAAGCTTTCAATTATCCAAGGAGGTATCTAACATGCATTGAGTGTCAGTTACAGGCCCGGTGCACACTCCGACACAAATGTTTTTCACTGTGTGCTCTCCTTCAAAGAACACAAGACCTTCTGCTCTGGGGGTCAGAGTCATCAGCTCTGCGGCACTGATTTTGTTACTATGGGACAGACGTGTGATAAAATAGGTCTTATGATCTCTACTCTCCCTACAATTACAGAGAGGAGAATAGTATTTTTCAAACTTGGATCATATTCCCTAGTATCAAATATATTCATCAAAGCCATTCAGAAGACATTCCACATGTCTGTGCATTCCTAGTGGGGTGTGTGTCCAGGTTGTTGTCTAAAACCTTACCTCCCTATGCAGCTTTCTCCACCTACCGGAACAGGTCAAGTCTCTCACTTATAATCTCTTAGCACTCTGTTCTTCTGTTTCCTAGTACTAATTACAGTTCGAATAAAATAACTGCCACACAGTGGTTTAATCCATCTCCAGAGCCTGGACTCCAAGGCTTCTCGTGGCAGGTCTTTTTGTCCAAGCTTATGGATAGCAGTCTGGGGAAAGCTAACCTGGAGTGAAATTCTGTGCAGCAGAACTGCTTCATAAGAGCTTATGATGTGCTTAAATGGCTAAAAGTCCCAAAGAAGAGCAGATCTATGGGCCACCTCATGTGGAAATCTCAAAATGGCACCTGATTAGGTGGCCTGATCTGGTCAGTGGCAAGGGACATAGAACCCAGAACCCGTGTGGTGCAAGGACAGAGGATATCCTTGGGAAGCAGAGTACCCTATGACACTGGGACATGTTATTACCAAGTCCACCTTTTCTTTTTATCTTCTGAGGGCTTGAGAGTCTTTCCAGTTGGTATTCACTCACATTTACTGGCTCTCCCTTTTTTCTTCATACATCTTTCTTTATACTTCCTCATACACCTTTCATTATCAACACAAGTCAGCCTGATTTATCTCCTTTTAAACTATCTTATTGTCCCCCAAAATATCAAAAGTATAATAAAATAGGTGTTTTCTAGAAATATACTGTTGTTTGGCTGCTTAATATTCTTATGCTGCATTGGTCTGCAAAACAATCAGAAAATATATTTGTTTTAGAAAATAAGCTCAATGACGACAAGATTCAGGATCTTTTCTTTGATCAGCTGGGGTGAGGAAAGTCTCTGTACAGAATCATATTGACATGCTAAGAGATCTTTAATAAAGTTCCCATTCTTTAGGAAAGGGAATTAAATTGTCAATTAACTAGAAACTTCGAACCAGAATTCAAGTCACTATGGTTTGTTGCCTCTCTGTCCACAGCAAACCCCTTTGGCTGAGCAGCAAATAATAAATTTCAGGCAAAGATTATGTCATGATCCCCATAAACAGAAGGTTGATCCTAAGTACAACTCCTACCCAATATCAAGGAGAAGACAGAGTCTGGGTCACCTGCACAGGAGCAGAGCTACAGAGAGGAGCTGGCAAAGAATGTCATGGAGCAGGCTGTTTACTTCCCCATCAAACTTCTAACCACAGCTTGCATCTTGTTCCACAAAAGGAAGATTTACTCCAGGCCACAGGGGAACAAAGGCCTGGGCCACTGCAGGGCCCATAATCCT
The DNA here is from genome assembly GCA_004026965.1 of Petromus typicus. NCBI lineage: Eukaryota > Metazoa > Chordata > Mammalia > Rodentia > Petromuridae > Petromus > Petromus typicus. The sequence goes on from PVIR01038100.1 coordinate 2,571, forward strand.
CATTTCTATGACTTAGTGCTTAGAGGAATGTGTTCATGATATGTAAAAATGTCAAGCTGTGAATTGCTGATACACCTCTCTCTTGGGCCAGGCAACTGTTGCCTTCGGGATTTACGGCGGTGGCCTTGTCCTGCAGATGCGAATATACACTGAAGGCCTGTGCCCCAGCTATAACAAGAGCCCTGTCTGGCTGCAGGCACTGTCTGACTTCTCTTTGTTATTTCAACATGAAATCAGTGGCCTTGTCTCATCCAGTGCCACCTGAGAGCCAAGGAATCAAAGTGTGATGTCCCCTGGCATTCCTCATGTTTGAAACATAGACCATCATGAAATATTAAAGTGTGAATCTTAGAACTCCAGGACACTGTGAAACAGGTGAGCAGGTGGCCAGGATTGCTATTCTGACTGCGTAGTGGAGAAACTTGCTCTACTGTAAGCAGCCAAGAGCTGGGTTCCTGCTTGGGGCTGCCTCGCACTTCTTTTGCCCTTTACAGAAAGGAGGAAAAAAATCCCAGTTAGTTTCTAGATGTGGTATTTACTTCCTTTCGCTGAGAAAAGATGCACAAAGACTCTAAAACCACCCCAAATAGTGGAAAGGAAAACAAGATTTGGAATGAAAATGGCAAATCACAAATATAAGGCTGAATGTTATATTTATAGTCTATGATTTCTGGAAAAATAAGAAAATCATATTTGAACTTGGTTTTCTTTTCTGAGTTTTGTTTAATTTAGAGCTTCATAAAATTAAAAAAAAAAGATCACTTACATGTACTTTTAAGATCAATATTTCCCTAAAATGAGTAAGTATTGCAAAACAGCCAAATACGATGTAGATAGGTATTTTAGGCTTTCAGATAAACAACACACATTTTAAAACTATATTCATCTTTGCTTTTCATACAGAAACAACATGGTAGAGTGAAGAGTTCTGCATTGGCTCAGAATTCTGATCTTGCTGTTAACAAATGAAAACATCTCACTGAAATCATCTAGACTCCACTTCCGAATCTGTAAGTTAAGAGATTTGACCTAAATGATCTCCAGTATTTCTGAGTTCCAAATATTCTTTATTCCATGTTGAGCTGTAAAGTATCAAAAGAGGTAACCAGTTTAAAAGAAAAACCCTACAATAGCACATGAGAAAATAAGCACTGTGGAGATGAAGGTAAGGTAGGACTCAAAGGTGTTTAAAATCTTACAGGGTCAAATAAATGAATTTATGGTCACTGTATGTTCAAAACACTCACTTTTACCTGTTTTTACATTTTACCTCTTGAAGATGCAAGTCAACATTTCAGAAAAAAATGAAAAATCTCAGAATTAAAAGGGATCAGATAAGACAGATACATGAACTACCACACTTTTCCTTTAACCAGTTGTTTTGAAGAAAATCCACTAGGTCAAGAATCCACTAAGTCAATATTTCAACACTGAGGCCTTTTTCCTTACAGTGAAATTATTGATTTAAACTTTGTGACAAATTGAAATAATGTAAGGGGAAACAGAAACTTGCATCCAAGACCTAAATCTTCACAAACTTAAAATCCTCTGTTATCTCCTTAGGTCTAATAAAAATCATAGTTTGTATTGGTAGTCATGTTTACCTTCTTGGCCTCACTATGAAATACACCTGCGCACATGTGTGCATGATGTTTGATCTCTCCTTCAGCCTGAGTTATCCACAAAGTTAGAAATCATGACTGCTTCTGATCACTGGAGCTCCAGCGCTTAGCACAATGCTAAACATTCACATTGGGATCAATAAAATAGGTAATGAATGATTCCATTCATGGAAGAGTAAGTGCATGCTCTCCAAAGTTCCTTGAGGGTCAAGGAGACTTTCAGGATGGGAAGCAGGGAAGGATGTGTTTTATGCAGTACCGGAGATTGAACTCAGGACCTTGTGATTGCTGTGCAGGTGTAGGGGTCACTGAGCTACATCCCTGGCCTCATGGGATGGCAGGATTTTTTTATCCTATTTTTCATGCAAGGTAAAAGATGGCCCATTATTTCTATTGTGGAGAATCTGCCAACTCCTGGACAGTTATGAGACTCTTTTTAACCTCAAAGATAGGTCAAGGCTATAGGTGACAGTTCTTGCATACATGACAAAGTGAGAAACTATTTCATTTTTTCATTATTGCTGCTTTTAATGATACACGGATATATATTAATGCAGGCAAGATCCTTGCTGCAAGGGTATATGTATTTTTCTAGAAAAGGTCAAACTAAAATGAATTAACTGCTTAGTATCTAATGTTTTCTGCTTTCTATTTTCCATGAGGGTGTATTCCACTTGCTTAAGCTTTGGCAGTTTAAAAATTCCTGGTCTTAACGTCCTTTGAAATGTACAGATTTTATAGCTTAGATTTTAAGAGACATCATTACCTGACAGAGTAATGACAGTTTTATCTGCACTGGTGACTGGCTTTGCTGTGATACTTAAATAATAATCCAAATCAAATGATAATTTTTGAAAGCATGTCAGGAAAGGAGAAAGAAATGCACAGCATTTAACTTGCTTTAAAAACACAACATACTGAAGCTTCCCGTAGACTCTTATTTTACTGGGGAAAAAAAGCCCTCAGCAATCCATCTTCCTTCGGGCGCATGAATGACATTTTACTGTGATGTGATTATAAGAAACAAAATCCCTCAGAGATGCTGCCTTAAAATATTTCTCTTTATAATGTTCAGAGCTCGATAAACCTTGGTAGAAAACAGAATACTCTTAATTATGAATAAATTAACTAAATTAGTAACATGAGATGGATATGCAATTAAGGGATTGTTAATTGAAACTGGAAACACAGCTGTATACAGCTTAGAGATGAATCATACCAGTAATGACGCAGATGTTTATAAAATGTGATTATCTTTAGTGGAGACAGCACTGCATCTCCCGAGCCCATTCTTATATTGTGTCACTGAAATGGTTTTTGAACCCATGAACACCAGGAATCAGTATCTCAGGGACGGCAAATTAGGCTCCCTGGATATGCGAATTAGTGTTGTCTGAATGTCAGCAATTCGATTCTCTAGCTTTCAAAGAATGTAGCTAGGGAGCCAACAACAAACATCTGTTAGTCGCATGGTCTTCAGAAACAAAAACAAGCCCAAGTTGCTGGCAAACCGCTGCCTGCTTCAATCAGAGAAAGTATCTGTAAACAGTCAGTCACACCACTGGCGATGGGTGAGAAATGTCCAGAGAACGCAGCCCCTGTGCCTGGCGTGCGAGACGTGATGTACAAACGGGGACACCTTCCTGCCAGCAGAGGCTCAAGAACCCCTCAGCTGCCCACTCAGAAGAACACAACCTAAGTCTTTACAACTGAAGGGAGCCGAAGAAAATGCTCCCATGAAATTCACTGGACATTTAAATGCACTAAAAGGTTCAACAATTTGCTGCATTGTGGAAACTCCAGCTTTCTGCTTATCACACAGAGTTTTGCCCTGTGTGCAATTCCCATTTGTCCCAGGCAAAGGAAATGTCCCTCTGGATCCAGATTTTAATCAGTTGAACAGTGACCTTTGCACAGTGCTCTTTTGCATAACTGGGGTAGGAGGTGGATATTGGGTCCTCACTGTAGATGAACGGTTATGGAATAAAGTGTTTAGCTAAATAGACTATAGTTTTCTAAGCTGGGCTTGAGATCTCTGGACTCAAGCTCGTGATATTAACCTAAATCAACTGTGTCATGCTGTGTGGTACTTAGAAATTTTGTTTCTAGTTAGTGTAAACTAACTGCACTAAAGGCGAGTCCCAAAAGGAAATGATATATAATTTAAGATATTGACCAAAAGAAAATACTGTGGCCACCTTAGCTTAGCCCTTCTCTTAAACTTTTTTTTTTAAAACAAAATCTAGTTCTGAGAAAACAAATTAAAACAGGAAACCGTCACTACCTCCTCCTGTGGAAAGAATGCAGAAAATTTAGAATATTTTCCTTTTAAGATAGGGGAGAATTTTTTCTGAAACATTTAATGATGTATTTGAATGACTTGATGTCCAAATGAACAACTCAGTTTTCCACATTGCACTGGCCAGCAGAATATGGGACAAACCTGAAGAGAGAGAGAGAGAGAGAGAGAGAGAGAGAGAGAGAGTGTGTGTGTGTGTGTGTGTGTGTGTGTGTGTGTGTGTGTGTGTGTGTGTAAATGCTCTTTCAGGAGTGAAGGAAGAGAAAAATGCAAACATATAAAAAGTCATACTACTATTTCTTTCTTCTTTTTTTACGTTAGATGACTGTAAGTGGGGAATTAGTTAAATTTGATCCCAGAGTCTCTCTATTCTATGTGTTAGTCTCCACAAGTACAGGGCTTGCCTATAACTTCAGTATTGATTTGCTGTTATACAGGTTTCAACTTGTCTAAATTTTATTACTTGAAGAGATGGCTTGCAATTCCATACACAGGTATAATGAAAGCAAGATGACTGCATGTATACTATGAGCTTTGAAAGGGCACCTTTTCCTCAATATGCTGGGACAAATTCTTCACAAGTGTGTTATTCTGTTGCAAGTGAGGACAAAGCTAGCATCATATATTATTTACTAGCATTTGTGTTAAGATTTTCAACTCTGAACCTGCCCATAATGACAAGGGTGGCATGCTGCATTTCTGACATACCCAGACAGCTATTATGCCTTGGTAAAGATGTTCAATTATGTTCAGACAATGCGCATCAAAAGACCGAGCTGGAGGAGAAGAATGGAAATCCGGACTGAACCAATGCCGGTAAACTCATTCTCGAGAGCTGGTGATGGATTAAAGAAGTCCAGTGATACTCAGTTCAGGTTTACCAGTAAGGGCTCAGTCTGCTCGGGGGCTTCTGGGAAATGTGTTCATTTTAAAACACAGATATATCCAAATATACGGGCATGCATGCACATACATATGCAAGCATGCACACACACACACACACACACGGACGCTGTTATCTTTGCACCTTTCCCCTTCCTCCTTGTCTTTGCTATTGTTATTTGAGGATATGTTGCTTGGAGCAAAACAAAGTTATTCAGGGACCAAGTGAGAAAAGGTGAGGGACTTCCAGAAAAGCTAACTTTGGATCCTCATATAGTTTAGCTATTGAATTAACCAATGGGTCTGATGGTCTTTGAACTTCTGGTTATGCTAGACCTGTGATGCTTAAAGTGTGGCTGCTGACCACAGTAGCATCACTATCACCATCACCAGGGAACTTTCTACAGATGCAGAAAATCAGATTCTACCCTACGCCGACTTAATCAGAAACTCTAGGTGGAGCCCACTAGCCTGTAGTTTAACAGGAATTATGCTGTATTATAAGTCTGAGAACTCTTGCGTTAGATTGTGATTTGCAATGGCATTTTAAAAATTTGCCTGATTCCACTGGCATTCATGGTCCTCACATAAAAAGTCACAGATTCCCTGGCTGGGGATTTAGCTCAGTGGTCCAGTCTCTGCCTGGCAAGCACAAGATCTTGGGTTCAATCCTCAGTTGTGGGAGTCTGGGGGAAGAGGATGCAGCCAGAACCCTCATGGTGAATTCCAATCCCAAATACCCAAATCCCAAATATATTTGCTGTGAGTCCCACAGCAAAAGGATTAACAACCAACAAACAACAAAGTTGGAACCCTGAGAAAAAGGCTGAGCCAGAGCTTGACTCTTGCTACTCTGAGCAGCGGCAGTCAAAGGCCACATTCTACAGCAGCAAAAGAGGGAGCCTAGGAGCCCATAACCTGAGCTCCTGCACCTTTATCCAAGACTTCACACCCATAATCCTAGCATGCATAAAACAGGGCAATCCCACAATAATCCCTGTAGTTGAAGGCAGGGGAGACATCCTTAAATCCCAGTATATCTCAGTAAATCTTTTTTTTTTTTTTTTAGGTTTTTTTGAGACAGGGTCTCACTTTGTGGTTCAGGCTTGCCCTGAGCTCAGCCTCAAACTCACATCACAGCAATCCTCCTGTCTCTGCCTCCCGAGTGCTGGGATTACAGGCGTGAGCCACCACGCCCGGCAGTGTGCTATGTGGTACTGGTTGCTGCTGGATGTGAGTATCCACGCCCAGTATTGTATGTGGTTACTGGGGATCAAACCCAGGTCCTTGCACTTGCAAGATAGGCGCCGGAACCACTGAGCTAAATCCCCAATCCCTGGCCCAAATCTTAGTAAATCTTAAGGCCAATAATGCTAGCATAGTAATCCTTGCAGTTTAAAAAACCTATAAATTGGGGCAGATGTCTGCAATAATCCCAGCAGTTGATCCTGCAGGGCAGGGCAGACATCCATAAATCCAAGGAAGTAAATTTTAAATCCAAGTAAGTCATCTGCAGTTCCCAACACTGGTAATCACATACCACAATGCCAGGCAGGCATGGTGATTCACATCTGTAATCCCAGCAAAGGTGGGGGGGGGGCTGCTATTAGTTAGAGGCTGGTCTAGGCTACATAGTGAGTTTTGGGCCAGCCTGAACTACAGTGAGACCTTGTCTCAAAACAAAACAAGACAAAACTAAAAACAAAATACCTAAAAAAAAAGAAGTCATAGATTCCCAAGCCTACTGAATCAGAGAATCAGATTCACCAGCAAAGGAGCTTGGGAATTAGTAACTTAATCACATGGCTTTGGTGATTTGCATTACAAAGAAAGTTTGGGGAAATCAAGGGTAAAGGCATCAAAAACAAGCTTTCTACTACTGGCTATGAGAAGTACTGTAATCGACATACCACCTGCTATTCCTGTTTGGATAGGCTGAGTTCCAGGACCACTCAAGTGAATAGATCCCAGCTCTGCCCTTGGCAAGCATATATGAAGCCTTAGAGATTCTTTGACTGAGACTGAAGTTTACATTTCTAAGAAGGTGGTTTCTTGACTTAACTGTGCATTTGAATTCCTGTTCCTTCCCATTCAGAACCTGCTTACCCTATCTCCTCACCTCAACTCTGGTCTGAATTCCTAACCTCTTGTACATGCTTGACCTATGCTATCTGCTAGCTCCATCAGTCTGCCAGGATTTCAGCACCCTCGCTAGTAATTACAAGAGTAATCATGCATTCCTCGACTCTTCCGGCTGCATTCTCAAAGGCCAGATTCCTACCTGCTGAACTTGAACATGCTGATGTCCAAAAGGCTGGCAGGAAAGCAAGGGTAATTAGTCTGCTAGGAACTAAGTATATATTTTCAAAGGTGGAGCAAAGTTCTGCTCATCTCAATACAAATAGTGAGAACTTTAAAATATTTAACTTTAAATGGCTTGAAATCTGTACTTTCTGGCTGAGTGAATAACTTAGATTAACAATGTTGTGTTCTATGTTTACTAAGCCAAATAAGCTAAACAGGGAGGAAAATGTAGTAACACACTTTCATTATGAAGGCTAAGTGCAGAGTTAAAAGGAGAATTGAGGAAAACGTTTCCTTATGTGTTTTCTAGTTATATGTACCTCAATTGCGTAAATATTATTTTACTTTTGTTCATCTCTCCCTGCTATACATTCCATACCTCACTTGTTCCAGACTTTCACTAGACCAGTAAAGGAAAATCTTTCCAGACAGGTAGGCCTGTGTTTCTGCTAACTCTTTTCTTAGAAGAACCCTCCCATTCTTTTTTCTAACTTTTGGAACTCTATTTATTGCTCAAGTCATCCTTGCTCAAATGTCAACTCTGGGTAAGAGTGTTAACTTCTCTGCATATTGACAATACTTTTTTTTTTCCCTGTAGGGAGCGCCAATCTCTAGTGAAGTCCTTGTACTCTTTGTAGTTCATATAACAATCACCTCTGAAGAGTGTTTGAGTCATGCACATCTTTGTTCCTATCACCCAGCAGAGAGTATCTAGCATCATATAGTTACTAAAAAAAAATTGCTGAACTGAATTTTGGGCAAAAGTGATTTTCAGGAAAAAGTACTAAACAAATAGTACTTTTAATTTACTAACTTGGTTATAAATATAAAATTATTAATTAATTGCAAGCAGGAAGCTAATGGAGAATGCTTGATTTTGTTATGTGTTAGGAGTCTCACAGTGAGTGGAAGTGGTCTCAACTGAAGACTGAGAGATTCAGATAAATACGGCCTGTTAGTGAGATGGGCAGTGTGTTTCACGAGGACTGAAAGAAAGCACAAGGCATGATCACCTCGGGTTATAATCAGTCATCTGTAAAAGAGTCATGGCTTCCAGATGCCTATTATTAGGAGACCAAGAAGGAAAGCCTCAGTAAACAAGGGAAAGAGTGGTTTGGAAGACGTCATGGCGCCACTATCGGGTTCCTTTACGTCTGAGTCTTATGGGTATAAATAAGAATGATATAAAGGATTCTGTGTCAGATCGGATACATTCTACAGAGTTAACCAAAAAGTCAACATAAAATGTCTTGAATAGTCAAGGAAGACACAGACCTTGCTGCTCTGGAACTGAGTAAATTCAGAATCAGGACGACACCGTTAGAGCTTAGGCCTTCCAATCTTTCCACTCTAATACTCTTATGTAAACTTATCACACAAGCACAGAATTGCTGCTGAAGTACTGGTCCATTCACTCATTCAGTCAACAAATATTTATCATTTGAGAACCTGATTTTAGGTAAATTTGTGAGCAGACAAATCAAAAATTGCAGCCTCATGGTGCCCTCTTTCTCACAGTGAAAGATGAGCATTAAAAATAACTTATTATATATATTAATTTAGTAATATGAGCATATAGAATAAAAACAGGAAAAACCAAATGAAACCAAACCACAATCAATACTACTTTTGCTGCCTAACACATTACCCTAAAATCTAACTGCTAAAAAACCAAAGTTTATTATTGTTGCATATGGTTGTGTGAGCTGACAGTGATCGCTTGGGTGTTTCTTGATGAGGGTCTTTGAAATGTTTGCGGGGAATGGTAGCGGAAACTAGAGTAAAGTGATGGGTTGACTAGAATGGATGTCCGACACATTTTTCCCCTACTTATACATTGGGTGCCTCTCTTGCGATGGCTGGAACAAGTCAGATAACAGCTTGGGGATGGCCAGGCCCTTCTGTCTTCCCATGTAGCTTCTCCATGTCGTTCATTTACATTTTCACATAGCACAGTCATCCTGGGATAGTCAAACGTCTTACACGCTGGCTAACTTCTCACAAAATAAGCATTTCAAGAGACAAAGACAGACACAAAGTTTTCTTCTAATGTAGCTTTAGATTTTTTGTAGGATCATTTCTGCTGCATTCCCCTTGTTATACAGCTCAGTATGGCAATTACTTGAATTCATGAATCAAAGGGGAACATCTCTCTGAAGAACTAGAACATGGTAAGGAGGAATAAATGGAGATGGTGGGGGAGGTAGGGGTGGGACAGTTTCTGCTTAAACAGAGTGGATACATTTTAAGAAGGTACTATGGATTGGATCTAGATATCCTCTAAACTCTCACACAGTCACAGGTGGAACTTTTTCAGAGGTGGCTGAATCTAGAGTATGTGATGCTGGGAGTAAGTGTATAGACACTGATTGGTTTGGCCCTGCCTTAATCTCAGTAGCCTGGATACAAAGTAATGGACATAAAGAGGTTTGTCTTCCCCCTCGCTTGCTTGTGTTTCCTGCCTTCTGCTTTGCCACGAACTGGGTCTCTTCTGCAATGCCCCTATGCCAAGCCACCCTATCTTGGAGCAGGTGATTATGGCCTGAAACTTCTATAAACTGTGAGATAAATATACCTTTCCTCCTTTAACTTTAGGTGTTGGGTATTTTGCCATAGCAATGAGAGCAAAGTAAGAGAGGAGTTTCTTTCTTTTAAGAAGTTGAGGTCTGATCAAGACTTGAAGGTACTGAGAGAGCTCGTCATACAAATATCTGGAAAGAGATCATTCTGGGTAAAGGGAAGAACTTGTTATAGTGCTCTGAGGAAAAATGAGGTCTGTTCAGTTCCCTAGGCTAGGACAATCTTTCTTAGAAGGTCCTGAAGCCGAATGTCCCTTGTATCTTTTTTCTTGAGATTGCATAAAATGCCTATGTTCAATCCCTGACAATGACACTGAGCTCACTAAGTCACCATAAAATAGCTTAGGACTCGCATAATTTGTTCCTTTGGGCTACGACTTTCCTGGATGACCATGGTTGCATGGATAAGGGTGGATCCTCCACAAGCATGGTAAGTAAGTGCAAAGGGGGATGTGTACAGATTTGAGGCAAAGGGAAAAAAATGTCCCCCTACCTAATCCCCCAGGGATGCAGCAATACCCTTTTGGGGCCCGATATCCTAATTTTCCAGAGACAGATCCTAACTATCAGTGAAGAAATCCCACAATCTATGTAGGGGCAGAGAGGATGGAAAGAAAGTCTCACTAACCAAGATCAGCACCTAACTCACCAGCAGCAAAAGGCACTAGCCACAATGAAGGAGAGAATTTAACAGAATATACATAATATGTAGGAAGCAGGGATTCTTCACAATAGGAAAAGATCTTTGAAAGAAGAATTCGATGTACGACATCAAAACAATGAGATGTGTGATCAATGAAGGACTTCACTCACAGAGATTGTTACAGTTCCCAAGAATAACAGCCACACAGTCACAGATAACTCCACTGTCCTTAAAGTTTAGCAATTGATGGGAAAACTATGCTTGAGAATAGGGAAACTGACTTAAGCAAAACAGTTGGAAATATGTTTATGTTTCTTATGCGCCACACAGAGTAACCTACTGCACTTGCATTTTCTGAATTGGCAAAAGGAAATACAATATGAGGTAGTTCAGCAAATGTTTATTGATGCAAAGAGGTTAATATTTATAAATCTCAAGGCAAACAGATAATAAAGAAATATAAGCCACAATTCAGAGGGCAGGCACGGTAGAACTGTATGTAAGTGGGCATATGGGGAATCTGAAGTTCAAGCCTGTGCTTGTGTATTTCTCTTCTTTTTCTGCCAGTATTGGCAGCTGTTGATAGAAATTATCCCATCAACCGAGAAGTCTGTTCAGTTTTAACAAAGAGAAGAAGATACGTTATAAACACTAAATATAAGACAGATTCACACATTTTCATTGTAAATATAGAACATCAAAGAGCCATTATAACAGCGTTTGAAAGGCCCTCCTATTTCTGAAGACCGGGAGGGCTTTTTTTCCCCCTCCATATGTATAGAAAGAAATCTGGTTCAACTTTATTTGACATGTGTTTAGTGGGAACCTACTAGATGTGTAATATTATAAAATACCAACTGGTTATAGAAAAAAAAGAGAGAGAATCTCTTGTCTTATAACCTGGCAGGTTAGAGTGAATTACATACTTATAAGAAAGGACAAATGTATTAGAAAAGATGCTGTATATTCAAGTTTGGAAAAGTAAAAGAAGTTTGGAAAGGTCTTACAGAGATGAACTGCAGTTCTAATAATAAAACTTAACATTGAAATAGCATTTAACAGTTTCAGAGGCACTGTCACAGACCTTTACTCATTGTTTCACCTGGACCTTATAAGATATGGAGGATTCGGATAAGTAATTTTCTTTAAAATGTCTCAGATTATAGAACATTTAGAATGATGAATGCCCTTTTTAGAATAAAAGTAAAAGGCATGAAAGAAGAATAGAGAGTGAGTATTTAGTCCTGGTTTCACTATTAATGAGCTGTGTGAACAATGACATATCATGTAGTACCTTCATAAAGTCAAGAGTTAGATTTCTGGACCTTTAATACTAAAATTTTCTGAATCAATGGGTGGTAACAGGCCCTATTTCCTAAAATGAAACTTAGGTATGGTAAGTTGCAAGTCATTAAATGACATGGTATTCCAGTGAAATAAATAGGACCTTTTAAAGACTTATTGCTGAAGTGCAAAGCTAGGAGTAATAAAATATACAGTAACTCAAACTGAATATTTTAATTGGCATATGTTTAAGGTAATAATGAATACATTTATTGCAGGGAATTGATACATATACATATCATATCTGTTAGACAATCTTTCTTTCTCTCAGTAAATTCTTCCTAGATTCCTTTCCCATCCCTCTGTAGTCTATTTTTTTTTTAATTATCTTTATTGGTACATTAAATATACACATCATGATTGCACTCCATAATGGGGATTTGTACCAGTATAAGACACAACTTAATTCTCATTTTTTTCCCATAGCCCCACCCACCCTACCACCCCCCCATATATATAAAATTTGTTTCCTTACTTTTTTGTTACAATCTCAACATTGTCCCCTTTC
>PVIR01038101.1:0-14753 GCA_004026965.1 Petromus typicus
GAGTGTTAGGTTGAATCCACCAAGCCCAGCTTCGGTTAATCTCTTGATAATGGCCGTTTTTTTTTTTTTTTTCTTGAGTGAATAAATTCCATAATAAAAAGACCTTTCACTCCATTCACATGTGAGATCCAGGGAGGTAACTCCTTGCAGAATGAGTCTACTGTGTCTTGAGAGGCTGCATCAGAGGAGAAAAAAAGAAGTAGTGGGAAGCGTTTCCATTTAGAATAGCCCAGGTCTTGGTGCATTTTAAATCACTTCAAATGTGCAGAAGTCAGTGGTGCAAGCTGGGCTATGGGGAGGAATGAGACTGCTCCTACTGAGGCTGCATGATTTTAAAATCGAGTGTTGTGTGAAACCACCTGGACAAGGATAACATGGAATCAGACTGTGATTTAGGAGGTTTCATAGGTGACCTTGAGTGGGAAGGGCAAAGGTAACAGGATCCATTGCTCCCCTAAAACTCTCGTTCGAGGATTCCCCAAGAACAGGAGAGGCACCAAATGGGTAATGTGAACTGACTTCTGTGAGGAGACAGCCAGGACCCTCACGGCAGACTGGCTATGAGTGAATTGGAGCCCAGAACCCCCTCATTCTCCACGATTAAATGCCCAAATGTATAAATTTACCTCAAAGAAACTTTATTTTATTATGCTTTAGTTTTTTATTTTCCTTTTTAAAAATGAATTACATTTATTGGTACAGTTTAGGAGCACATTATGATCATATTCCTCATTGAGAATTTGTACATGTACATGATATATCTTGATTCTCATTTTTTCCCACCCCCCAGCTCCCACCTCCTAAAAGCGTAAGGTTTCTCTCCACTTTTTCCTTTTTACCGTCACATTTTTCTTCACCTCTTTTGCCTCCCCCTGCCTCCTCCCGGTGACCCTTTCCATCTGAGCATTTTCTTCCTATTTCACAGTGCCTGTCATACATTGTGGACATCATTTACAGTTTCTCACACTAGAGAAAAGATACGGTGTTTACACACCTGCAGGGCTGTGGGGAGACTGCATAAACATGTTTTTTTCTTTTTTAAATGAAATAAGAGTATTAGCCAGTATAAAAGAATGACATGTTTGAGACATTTATTGCTAAATGCATGCCCATTGAGGCCATACTCAGAACTAAAATAAGTAGGACCCAGATAAGTAGAAACTGTTTACAGAGAAAAATAAAAAAGGAAAAGTGTAAGTATAAAGGAATTAATTATCATTGGCTAATAGGTTTCCATCTTTTTTCTTTTGCTACATAGCACTGTGGGGCCTTAAAGCTGACAATGAAAACATCTTTGGATATTGGTGTAGTAATAATGAATAAAGTCAGAATAGATCATATCTGTGCAATAATAAAGAATTCAATCGTATTGATCACGTAAGAGCGAAAGGGTTTGTTCCTTTCTCGCTCCACTGTGAGCACCATGGCCTCATGTGTTTCTCCCAGTCCTGCACACACCCTCTGCCAGCCGCGTCATCAGCACTCCTGGAGTCTGCCGTGCGGGAGGAGAGCGGTCTCACCTGACAGCAGAGCGCTGCTGCTCAGCAGAGACGTTCACAGCTCGCTGCTCATTGTTCGGAACTAGTGACATTTTTCTATCTAATCACTAAGGGGTCAGAAGGTGTAAGTCTACCGTGTGCCTGGAAGACAGGAAAGTTCGAAATGTTTCGGGGATAGCACTAACATCTGTCTTTTGATGAGTAATAATTACTTCAAACAGAAAATAAATTATCATGTTGTTCCTTTTCATGACAAAATTGAGTCTGAAGAAAGTTCTAGATGTGTTTCAACTGGCCCCTTTACATCTAGAGCTGAGTGGAAAGCACCGAACTCAATTACTCTGCTTAATGAAGTAAGAAAAGCAGAAAGATGCAGATGTTCCGAGGGGGAGAAGCCGGGCCTCCTGCGCATGTGACTGACTGACTTTTATGTATACACGCACGGGACACTTACAGCAGTTAGCCTTGCATAGGGTTAATGCCCTGTGTAACCCAAAACTTCTACAAAGTCTATCAGTATGAAATGTCTTTTGTGAACGCATGGTCTGTTGATTTGTTTCAAGAAAGTTAAAGGAATAGAATAAACATCTGTGTGGGCCCTTGCTAGAGGGGAGGATGAGTCAGAGTGTAAAGGAGAAACTTCGAGAATTAAATAGATTTATGGACTTGGAACCATATGAGCCTTGGAAATTTTTATATACTGGCCAAGTGGTTGGAATGTCTACAGAAGAAAGCATAGAATATATGGAATAAATTTCTTTAAAATTTAAAAGCTTGAGGAACTTCTTCATTTATGTTCGCTCAGAGTACGTGCCTACTAACCTGAAACCAAAGCATGGGTGTATAAAACAGCTTAGAGAATACTTAATGAACAGGAGAAATCGCATATATTTCCTGTTTACAGCAAAAGAAGCATATAATTATTGGAGGAAAATTTTAAGGTGCATTTTATACACTTACATTTTTCCAGACTAATTTTCCTGCATAACCAAAGTAATGGTGTCATTATCTATGGTGCCCTTCTCCTTTGGATAAGAGCTGGATCATTTTACTTTCAAATAGCTTTTATTTCTGAGGCATGCCTTTAACTTCACAATATTCTTAATTATTAAGGCCACTATCAGCCTAGAAAACTATTTTAAAAGAAAATAATATATTCTTTAGTTTAAGAATATATTCTTTACATTCTCACACACGGAGACTATTCATCTTTTTGAAAGAATTTCATGTAGCTAAAGGAATATTTCTTTAAAAACAAAATCAAGATATGATTTTTTTCAGGTTACTAACAACAACAAATAAGCTAGAAATAGTCTTTAAAAGAAGTAAATGTGGCTATTTTGAAAATGTTCAATGAGGAATGTAATTCTGTTAGCCGGGCTTCTGACACGGGAAACGGCCAGATGCTAATACAAATGAAACCGTCAGACAGTCTGCCCTGAAGATGCTCCCTGTGCCAACATCTCCACCTCAGCCCTTCTCATAAAGGCCTTTGGTCATTGTGTAGTACAGGATCCTGCCTGCAGTGGTTCATCTATGTCTTCAAATTATAGAGTCGCTCTCTTTTCCAGAAAGTGCTGTGCAGACAGACACGGCCCCTCTGCCTTATGGCAGCTGAGTGCTCTCAGTCTCGGCACTGGAGAAAGTGGAGCATGTAATGTCTAAATAAGTATTCTAAGTGGGCAATTTCAGTAAATTGAATAGCAATCAATGAACCTTTCTCCTACACCCTTCCTTTCATCCGTTCCCATTACTTCTGTGTAGGAGGTTTTAGCTCGGGGCAGATGTTGCTGTGGAACTCATGGATGACAGAAATTTTGAACTATCTTCTTCCTGCAGCTTTAAATATTCTGAGGACCACAGCCACTATGAGAATTTAGTAAGGAAACTACTCTATGAAACTTCTGTAATGAGCTTCCAATTTTTCTTACAAAAGGCTTACAGTTTTTCTTTTCAAAAGCATTATGCAAACGTTGCTTTACAAAAACTGATTGGAAGATTAAACCTTACATTAAGATGTATTATAAGCAAATATATGAAAATTGTATGTTTTTGTGTGGATACTTATTTTCTAGGATCATGCAAAAATTTTTAGATGTGAGTGAAAAGCCTTAGACTTGCAACTATTATAAGGTCAATGATCTGTTTTTATTTTCTAACTTTTTATTTTCTAGTATCTTTCTATTTTCTATATAATTCAGCCATGGATAATTTTGACTACTTTAGTTGCACATAAAATTTTATATCACAAGCTATTTCACCATAGCAACATGATGAAATATGTATGGTAGCTTTGAGATAGCTTCATAGGAAATGATATAAATTTATAAAAATCAAAAGTCCTTTGTTTGCCATTTTGTTACTCTTCCTTTAGAAAAGTTAAGGATTTTTTCATTTCTCCAATAGCAATAAACAAAATTAATAAATCTTTAAGATAAATCAACTTATAGTTTACAGTGAAATTGTTTATATATGGTCTTTTAGTTGCTGTTCCCTAAAAAGTATAAGACTATTGTTATAGTTTTGTAACTTTGATATCCAATAATACATTAAAATCTGAAAATATAAGGCATCTACATAATCAGACTAACATTTTGTTTTTGTTATCTGCCTTAGATGAGTTGGACAGTTTTTCTATTTATATTAAACATATGTATTTATAAATATAAAAAGCAATTATATTAAATCAAGTGTTATGTAACTGTAGTCACAAAGATAAAATTAGGAACCACTGAGCTAAATCCTCGGCCCCCCAAAAAGGTGTTTTTAAAAATTATTTTGCTTATCTATTTCTAGTTAAGGAGATTTCTGAATTGTTAAAATGAAGTGGGAGTTATCTTCTCTAGTCACTGAATTAGACAGCTTGAGGAAAGGAATGTTTGATGGATTTTGAAGTAGACCTTGAAAATGATGTCAAGGTCTGTTTGAACTGGAGGAGAGCAGATAGTTTGAATCGCTCTTAACTTTTGAACAATCTACAGAAACCATGAAAATAGACAGATGGGAACTTGATGCAACCATTAGTTCCTTCAAAATTTATGTAAATTTAGGTCTGGAATTAGATACTATTGGAAAATTATGATATTTTGAGAAATTTAAGCTTAACATATAATAACAGTTTTCAAGGTCAAGTTATGGCCAAATCAAGTTGTTTCTGAACTAAATATTGCATTTGTGAGAAGCAAATAGTGAAAACAGATAAAGCAGTTGAAAGGTTTGCTGCCAACAGAGATTTCCATCAATGCAGATAATTAATAATACCCAATATGGGCATATCTACTTTTCTTTTACAATCGGTTGACTCATACTTTTGAACTCCCATAATATTTAAGCATGGATACATAAAGTTGATTATGTAGCATTGTATCACGGCAACTCATTTATCATCTTTAATTTTCCTCAAAGACTGCTTTTAGAATGGTTCAATAATCACATTTAGGTAGGCAAAATAATTTGTAATTTTGATAGAATTTTGAACTACTTTTACTGAAAAAATGAGAGTATTTTTTATATATTAAAAATGGTATTTCTAGGCTGGGGATTTAGCTCAGTGGTTCCCGTGCCTGCCTTGCAAGTGCAAGGACCTGGGTTTGATATCAATAACCACATACAACAATGCTGGGCTTGGAGGCTCACCCCACCAGCAATCAGTACCACACACCACAGTGCTGGGTGTGGTGGCCCATGCCTGTAACCCCAGCACTCAGGAGGCAGAAGCAGGAGGACTGCTGTGAGTTCCAGGCTTGCCTTGGTCACATAGTAAGTTTAGGGCCAGTCTGTACTACAAAGTGAAACCCTGTCTCAAAGACAGAAAGAAAGAAAGAAGGAAAAAAAGACAGAAAGAAAGATATTTACCTCTCTGTCTATGTGGCTTCCTATTGGTTGAGGATGAGAAACTATTACTGTCTTATCCAAAACTGTAAGTCATTCTTCACATGTAAAGTAGAAAGAAAGAATTCAGATAACCTCTTGTTGGACATTCATTTTTCTACTACTTCTACTACCTTGGAACATTCATTAATTATCTCTAATTATAGATTTTCTTCTTCGTAAAATGAAAAAGTGGGACTGACCATCTATGTCATAACTTGAAGAATCATGTCATTTAGATATATTTCTTTTTATTGATAGTAAATATTTTTAAATCTTTATAAAAATTCATATTCAATAGTAATTCTATAATTCTCTTCTGAGATTGCCTACTTCTAATATGAAACATAAAGTAACATGAGTCACGTCATATTTATAGAGATGAATACATATTAATTAAAATTTTAAATCTGAGCAAGAGCTTAGAATGTAATCCAGACAATTACTGTTATTACATTTCTTTTTTTTAAAATTATCTTTATTGGTACATTAAATATACACATCATGATTGCACTTCATAATGGGGATTTGTACCAGTATAAGACACAACTTAATTCTCATTTTTTCCCATAGCCCCACCCACCCTACCACCCCCCCATATATATAAAATTTGTTTCCTTACTTTTTTGTTATTACATTTCTTAATATGTAAGTAGCAGGAAATTAACTTTCTTTGTTTACTGGTGTTAACTATTGGGTTTTAATAAAAATGTATTGTTCTTTAAATTACTGGCACATTGTAAATGCACTGACTGTCTATAAACTAATATTTTACTATAAGTAATTGATTTTTAAATAGTTATGAGTTAAATACAAAGTCAGAAAAAGCAGTTATCAACATATCTTTCACTTTCTATCCTTTTGTCTTTTTCATATGGTATTTAAACCTCAAAAATGTTTCAAAAAAGTAAGGAAACAAATTTTATATATATGGGGGGGTGGTAGGGTGGGTGGGGCTATGGGAAAAAATGAAAATTAAGTTGTGTCTTATACTGGTACAAATCCCCATTATGGAGTGCAATCATGATGTGTATATTTAATGTACCAATAAAGATAATTAAAAAAAGTTTCATCTAAATGCCTTTTCCTCCTCAATATTATATTTACTATTAAATTAATATAATTAGGACAGAATTTTAAAACAAACTTTAGTTATATTACAGATGAATTGCAGTATTTTTTATGGCTTAAAGTTAAGAGAATTGAAAGAAAAACTGAAAAGAAAGAAATAAATAGTTAAATAAATTCTCAAACATTTTAACTAAGAAAGTGAAATATATGGAGGCCATTATTTATTTTTAAAAATTTTTTATTTCCATAATTTCTTTCCTCTCTTTTATCGTATCTGGTATATTATTAAGTATTTGACTTACTGAGAATTTTTTTGTACTTAATTTGAAAATGTTGGACATTTGATTGCCAAAGAAGATTCTGTGGCATACAGCAAGATAAAAACTAGAAATTTAAATTTATGAGGTCTGTGTTTCCGGAAAATGTGTAATCTCTGCTTCTCACATATTTTATATTTCCTATTTCTTTTTCTTTCCCACTTTTTCTTCTTCCTTTCAATTCTTCTTCCCCTCTTCATTTTGTAGGTTGATTTTTTGTTGTTGTTGTTTTGTTTTCTCTTAAGAGCTCTTCCAAGAACATGTTGGGGAATGTGATATTGGTCAGACTGCACAAGCTATTTGCCCTATTTTCTCATTATGGTTCTTGTAATCCAAGTGCTGTCCAGGATCAGTTTCTCAGCATGAATAATGGGAACCATTCTAATTGCCTTCCATTTAGGGCTTAAACTTTCTGCTTGATTTGCTGATCTAATTATACCATGTCTACATTCATTATAGGTTGGAGAGCTTTTAGTAGGTTTCCCATTGCTATTGAGGATGTTTCCAAAATTTTGTTGAATCCACATGACTGCTGGGCAAGACCTAGCTCTGAAAAAGACAGTATTCTCAAAGCTCAGGAAAAGTGGTGTAATAGCTTTTGTTATATATATCCATATTACTTTGTGAATTTATCTTTGTATAACACATTTTGAGATGCAATGTGACTTTTATTGGGATTTCCCAAGCTCAAATCCTTAAAGATATTTTAAATTCACATTATTCATTTAGAATATTAAAAAAAAGTCTCAAACAAGAAAGGAAATGGAGATGGGGCAGTAAAGTAATAAAATGTGCATTAGGTGGTTGTTATTACTGTGACAAACTGTGACTTGATTCCTTTGGGGAATTTCTGAGAAATTAAGGGCAACATGCTTTCAAGTTAACTTAGGAGACAATGGAAATGAAAAATAATGACATATGGTCTTCTGTCCTTGCTGGAAAGACTGCCTTGGCTCCATCTTCTCTACTCTGAAGGCTTGCAGTGTGAATCTGCTTCCTATAAAATGTGGCCCCATAGTGTTAAAGACAGTTCCTATGTAACAAACCACAGCCTTAGGTGAATGCAGACATACCCAGGAAATGCAAAGCGTGTGCCGGCCAGACTGCTGCTCATCAGCACTGTACTATGTGGACTCACTCATGCTTTACAATGCCAGCACTCTATTCTCCATGAAAATCATTGTGACTACCACTTACTATTCTTCATTTTCATCCTTTACTATGTAATCCAGGCTACCTTCATTCTTTGGAGCATATTTTTTCAAGTCTAAGTGTGGAATAACCCAAAGCTTCATCTCTCATTATAAAGATCAGAAGTTGACTTTATAAAGAAATGTTATCTATAATTGCTTTATAAAAAATTACCATTCCTGGGAAGGAGTGTATCAGAAGATGTGCCAGCAGAAATTGTAGTGCCACGGCATGTATGTCTTCATGAATTTGATTGTGGCAATTATTTTGCAATATGCATCTATATCATCATACATATATGAGATATAATTTTTGTTTGTTGTTACTTTACAAAGTTAGAGAAAACTATTTGTAATTTTTAAAGAAACTTGCAGACTAATCTTGAAAGTTGATGTACTATTTTGCAATTCTATCAACAATGATAGAAATTTTTATTGCATCATTTTTATTAATTTTTAATGTGTTTGGATTATAGATATTCTAGTAATGAGTAGTGCTATTTCATCATTATTGTGATTTTCAGCTTCTTAATAATATGTGATGTTGGAAATATTTTAATATGCTTCTATGCCAACTGTATATCTTCTTTAGTGGGATGAGTGTTCCAGATCTTAAGAGGCCAAGCATTTTAGTCACTATTAAATACTATATTTAATGTAGGTTTCTTATGGATGATATAATTAATTTCATGTTTCTGTTGTTTTTTAGTAACAGTAACAGTGAGTAGTCAAAATTATTTTCTTAAATTGAATTTATTGGTACATTTTAAATATAGATTATGATTTATCAGTGAGAATATGTACCTGTACATGATATATCTTGATTCTTATTTTTCCCATCCCTCTGCTCTCCTGTGCTCTCCACACCCCCTGTATATGTAAACTTTGTTGTTGATTTTTTCCTTTTTTCTTTTTTTCCTTTGTTTTCCTCTGCCCCCATTCAACTCCCCTTCCCTTTGAAAATTTTTTCCTATTTTATAAAACCTGTTATATATTTTAGACCTCATTTATGCTTCGAGTTGCTCATAGAAGAGAAATGATATGGTATTTACATGTGTGTCCTATTCATTTCACTTATAAATATGGCCTCAAGTTGTACCCATTAAATTATGTCTCTAATGTCTCCAATTTATCAATCTTTGTGGATGTGTAATACTCCATTTTATAAAAGAAAGCATATACATCTTTCTCCAGTCTTCAGTTGATGGGCATATAGGCCATTTTAAAATTTAGCTGTTACAAACTAAACTGTTATGCGTATCGGAGCAAATCTGTTTCCATGGTCAGCTGCCTTTAATTTTCTCAGGAATATACCCAGCAGGATAATAGCAGGGTCAGATGGGATCCTTAGTCACAGATATTTTGAGGAATCTCCATACTGATTTCCACAGTGGTTGCAATGGTCTACATTCCCACCACTATGGAGAAGGATTCCTTTCTCCCACAGTCCCTCCAGCATTTGTTATTGGTTGATTTGATAGTAGCCATTCTCTGGATTGAGATGGAATTGCATTGTTTTCATCTGTAACTCTTGAATGATGAGAGATGCTGAACATTTGTTCACATGGTTATTTACTACTTTTTTATCTGAAAAATATATTTACTTCAGATCCCCATTTTTGAATTTGGTCTTTAAATTTGGGGGATCTGATTTTTTTAAAGAGATTCTTGATATGTTCTAGGGAGTAACATTTTATCTAAGTAACAGTTGGTAAAATTTTTCCCACTTTGTAGGCTGTTTTTGCTGTATTGGTGGTTTATCTCGCTGTGCAGAAGATTTTTAATAAAATGAGTTGCCAGTTCTTGATTCTTTGTGCTAGTCCCCGTGCTATTCTGTTCATAAAATGTTTCCCTATGACAACATCTCCAAGAGTTCTATCTACCCTATTTTCCATCATGTGTAGTGTTTCTGTTTTAATGTTTAGATTTTTAGTCTCCTTGGTTTCAGTTTAGTGCATAGTGAAAGATGTAGATCTAGTTTTAATCTGTGGCAGGTGGAAACCCACTTTTTGCAACACCATTTATTAAAGAAGTTATCTTTCCTCCTGTGAGGGTGTTTGGCTCCTTTGTCAAAGATGAGGCACCTTGGGCCAGGGATTTAGCTCAGTGGTCCTAGCCCCTGCTTTACAAGTACAAGAGCCTGGGTTTGATCCCCAATCACCACATACAACAATACTGGGCATGGAGACTCATGCCCAGCAGCAACCAGTACCACATACCACAGTGCCAGGCATGGCGGCTCGTGCCTGTCATCCCAGCATTCGGGAGGCGGAGGCAGGAGGATTGCTTGAGTTTGAGGATGAGCTCAGGGCCAGCCTGAACTACAAAGCAAGGCCTTGTTAAAAAAAAAAAAAAAGATGAGGCATCTTAATATGTCTCGAGTTGTTTCTGCATCTTCTAGTCTGGTGCATTGGTCCTTGGGGCTGTTTCTTTGTCATTACCATGCTGTTTTCATCATAGCAGCTTTGTAATATAGTTTCAAGTTAGGGATTACAGTACTCCCTGCTTTGTCCTTGTCTAGAATTGCTTTTGCTGTTCTAGGTCTCCTCTTTTTCCACGTTAATTTTTGGATTATTTTCTATAATTCTCCGAAATATGTTCTGGAGATTTCAATTGGGATTATCTTGAATCTATATAAAGTTTTGGAAGGATGGTTATATTTATGATATTGGTTCTTCAAAATTATTTTTGTTGAGCATAGTACAAAGTTTTAATTTTTCAAGTTTTTGATGGAGATGAAAATGTCAGAGAAGTTACAGGAGAAAATGTCTTGGTTGGCTCCGATCTTACCTTTGTCTTCCTTATTAATGACAGCCTGCTTCTGATGAATTCGCCCTTGCACCTGTAAATGTGATAACTCTTTTTGTATCTGAAAGAGAAGATTAAAATCAACCAGGTAGTTTTCTCATGTAATCATCTACTATGGAGACAATAGTAGTTATATATAAAAGAAATTTTTCTTCAAAAAAAATACTATACCACAGAGTTGTTTTATATAACTATAAATTAGATTTTTTGTGTTCTAATTTAAAAAATAAGTATATCTGAGTGAGAAAAGATATATTTATTCACCATAGGTTAGGGAGTTTTGTGAATTAAAGATCTTTACTGGTGGAGCTTATTAAACAGCATGTACTTTATGCTATAATAGTGCTCTTCACATCCTCAGGACACATCCTGATTTTTTTCTTACTGGTTAAATCTTGTTCATTGTATTTGTAGAGTGTTTGACAATGTGCACAGTTTTCTCTTTTTTGCTTAAAGCTCTTGAGGGACAGACAGATAGTCCACTTTACTGGTATGCTATATTATATTGTCCCTATCCTTTGATGACAGCTAGGTTTTGCTGCACTTGTTACCTACTAAATGGAAGATTGGTAAAGTTATGGAATTGCAACTTTGTTTTAAAGTATTTCTCAATGTAAAGCAATCTACCTTCTTATTTTTCAATTAGTTTTAATTTATCACATTTTTTCCTTGGATGGAATTTAGATTTCTATAAATGAAGTTAACAAAATGTTCTCAAAGGAATAATTATTTTAACCTGTGAAAAGGAACATATGCTGTTGTATACCACGAAGTATCAATTCTTCCAGCTTAAGAAAAATAAATTAGAGAGAAATATCCAGTTAATTAAACTTATCTAATAAAATGATTTGTATGCATGACAATTGTGTTGATGGTGTCACAGCTTTTAAAACAATCTAAATGATTTTTAAGTAGTTAGGAAATAAAAGTATGACAAATATTTGAATTTTATACATTTTAATATTGGTGGATATAAGAAATCAAAGATATTGTTTAGCCTTATAATGTGTCATTGATTTCAGAAACTCAATAATTACTAAAAATATAGTTATTAGGCATGCGTATTTGTGCTCACTCACTCCAAAAATATGTATGCTTCATTCTTTACTTCCATTGGCATAGTATCTGGAATTAGGACTTTTGGAAGTGATTAGGTTTAGGTGAGATCATAAAGTAGGACCCCTGTGAGAGGATCATTGTGGTACATGAAGTGAAAGAGTAAAGCTATTCTCTGAGCCAGGCTGTGTTATATGATAGTGAGAATGCAGCTGTGTACAAGCCGGGAGTAAGGCTCTCACAGTCAGTAGATCTTGTACTTCTAATCTGAAGAATGTGAGATATAAATAATTATTGTTTAGTTTCCAAGTCTATAATATTCTTTATTATTGCAGCCTTCTCTACATAAATGAGTACTGATATACAGGATGCTGCTATAACAAATTACTCAACATGTGGGGTTGACTTTGGACTTGGGTAATGAGCAGAGGCTAGAGAAATTTTGAAGTACAAGCTAGGAAATGTCATGAGAGAAATTTGAACAAATGAGCCTGGGAGGAGCTTAGCAAGAAAAATGTCACCTTCTCAGAACACACAAATGCATAAAAGTTGAAGATATGAATATTAATATATAGCATATTCATAGAATTATAAAAGTTAAAGACAATCCTCATATTACTTCAAATTGAGATAAGGAACACATTGTTTGATAATGAATCAGGAGGGATACAAGCTGTATAGTGGCAAAGAACTTGGCTAAGTTATGTTCATGTTTAGTGTTGTGGAAGGAAGAATTTACAAGTAATGAAATTGGATGTTTACCTGAGAATATTTTTAAGGCAAATGTTGAAGAAGTGGTCTGATTACTCTGACTGCTTCTAGTAAACTGTGATAGGAGAGAAATAAATAGATGAGTGACTTATTAAGCAAAAAGAAGTAATAATTTATACATTTCTGATAACCTTAGAATAATAGATAAGAAAGCAGGTTCTGAAGAAAAGTCTCACCTCATGCTTAAGAAAAAAAATGTGATAAAATAGACAGAAGTTTGAACTCTGTGAGTAATCAGTTGGCCAGAATGAAAATTATAAGTTTGAACAGAAGGAGAAGGTGAGATTCAACAAAGAACGATGTCAAGATTCTTAGTGCTATAGGTAGGGCTGAGAATGTTTCCCCAAAGCTCCTACATTTAGAAAGGTGATTGAATCATGGTGGTCCTATACTTATCAGTAGATTCATCCACTGATGAATCCAGTAGCTTAATGCTTTTAGGAGATAGGCTGTGATTAGACTAAGTGGCTTAATAGGTGGATGACTTTGAAAGATTTGTCTTCATCTCTGGCTCCTCCTTTTGATACAGGGCATATGATACAGGTCTGATATGTGAATCTTCAAATAATATAAAGGAAGTATAGTTCCTAACATGCAAGATGTCTGACATGCCAAGTTGGGGTTCTAGAATAAGTTCTAGGAACAATGAAGTTTGAGGGTAGGAAGAATTTATTGAGAAAAAAAATAGCTTCTGTCTGTGAGAGAGACAGAAAAGGGGCTGGGAAGTGAGTTGCCTATGGATCCCACTTTTCAAAGGAGTTTTGTAGAGGAAGACCTTGTGGTGAAGTAGGTATAAGGTGGGATAGAACTGTAGTCAAACATTAAGATTATCAGTACAGTCACTTCGGTAATCTTGATTAAATAGAGATCAAATGGTAAAGCAACTTACTGAGCGAGCATATATGGAATGAACAAGGATTCTTCTGGAAAAAAATAGGTCAGGGACTTTTCCTGGAAGCGTGTGTTAAGCTCTTGGTTTCTTATTTAGAGTATCACTAATTGCTGTTCATCTCTAAGGGATTTAGGTGGAGTAGTCATTTTCTTTGCCTTGAAGACTGGCCTTCAGTAAATGAATCTCCAGCTATAGCTGTCTTCTGTACTGTCCTTTGCAAGGGCCCAGACCTCTCTCACTGCCTAGAATATTTCTAATAAACTTCCTGTCTACAATGTCTCCACTCTACTTTCTAAATGCCATTCAATGAGCAGTTTTCCCTCCACTCTTCCCTTCCACCATATTGTTTTTGTCTTGGAGATGGCTGAAAATGGAGTGTACATTTCAGGCAAAATAATCCTCTTCTCACCTAAGTTGTACGTGTTGGGTATTGTATTTTGGCAGTGAAGGACTGTTTTAGGGGCCAGGGACAGATACCAGGTTTGATTCTCAATGATGAAAGGTGAATAAAGAAACTTAGATAATCAAATTCTACAGCATAAGACAATATTGCTATTCAGTTTTGCTTGTGCTATTCTTCAATGAATCTTCAAGGATTTTGTGAGTGTTTTTTAACCTTCACATAAATTTTCAGATAACACATCTGTTCAAAACAGAGAATTTTATAGTTCACAAACATGATGTGTTTCCATTTACCTAAGTCTTTCAAAATTTCTCTGACCTGCATTTTGTTGTTTTCAGTGTGCAAGAGTTTAACTTCTCTCAGATGATTTATATCTAGATGTTTATGTGTACTGATCTTATTAAATTACACTTTTAAAATTTTTGTATTCTTTATTGATTGTAGTATACAGAAAATTAACTTTTAATATTTACATTATATAAAAATATTTTCTAAATGTATATGTAAACATCTATTGCATACTATCTAATGCATTTACATTATATTTTATATGTGATTTTATATATATATATAATTTTTCACTTTTTTATCAAGCTTTCTCATGTCTCCAGGTAATATTGTTATATACTTATTTCTTCTAAATGTTCTCAGAGTTAGTTAAATTATGCAGTCAGCTGTTATTATTTAATGATCATCTTTTTAATTTCTAAGAATAAAATATTATAAAGACAAAAAGGAAACTGTTTATAATTGTTAAAATAAAATTGACCTTAGCTTTCTCTTTTACAGTTTTAAAATCCATAAACAACTTTACCACAGAATTGGACATGATTAAATATATGTGAATGTGATTATATAGTTTTAAAATAAAAAAAA
>PVIR01038102.1:0-14750 GCA_004026965.1 Petromus typicus
GTGAGACCCTGTCTCAAAACACCTAAAAAAAAAAAAAAAGAATGTAGATTAAATGTATAGTACTTAGATTAAGGGTTGTAAAACTGGATTAACCCACTAATTGATTTACCATGGGTCTAGGTATGGGTTATGGGTTATGAGAAGCCCCATCTTGGGTATGGGTGGCAACCACACCTGGACATATAGCCTGGATGGCATAAAAGAGAAAGAGAGGATTGCTGCTTGCTGCTTGCTGCTGCCTTCCTGACTGCCTTGCCACAGTCTGTTTCTCCTGTGTCATGCTCCTTTGCCATGCCACACTGCATTGGGGCCAGTGGACTGTGGAGTGAAACCTCTACAAAGTGTGAGCCAAAATAAACCTTCCTCCTTTAATTGTGGTTATTGAGTATTCTGGCTCAGCAATAAGGAAAGAAACTCTAAAACACAGATCCAAAAATTGTTTAGATATAGTCAGGAGTTTATTTTATCATCCCTTTTTTTTTTTTTTTTTTTGGTTTTCCTCAGTATATATCTCTGTCACATAATATTGTCATTCACTTTGGGAAATTCGTCAATATTCATATCACATCTTAATCATTTTTTCTTTCCCTTCCCCTCCTCTCTGCCACCAGCCTCTCTCCCCATTTCCACAATATCTTAATCTTTTCCCATTATTTACCCTCCATTCAACCCTTTTCCTCCCCATTTTCAAAAGCCTTTTCCATTTTTTCTTTCCATTATTTCTGTTTTTAATTTTTTACCCTTCCTACTCTTCTCACTGCCCCCTGCTGTGCTCCATTTCCCATGTAAATAAGTTCTTCCTACTTCCCAATATCAATCCTCCACTTTGCTCATTATTTATGCTTTAGTTTTCTCACACAAGAGAATCAATGTGATATTTAAACACACCTCTTGGATTTATTCCACTTAAAATTATGCTCTTGAAATGCATCCATTTATGTAAAAATGTTTTCAGTTTGTCTCTCTGTATGATAAAGTGGCATTCCATGTTATGTAAATACCGCATTTTCTTTGTCCATTCATCCATTGATGGCGTACTGGCTATTTCTGAGATTTAGCTATGAAAAATTGTACTGCTATAAATGGATAAGGATATACATCACTGTGATATGAAGCTTTAAACTTTTTTGAAAAGATACCAAGAAAGTGAGTAGCTGGGTAAAATGACACCTTTAGTTATAGTTTTTTTAAGGAATTTCCATACTGATTTCCATAGTGGTCATACCATTTTATATTCCCACACACAGTGGAAAATGGTTCCTTTTTCACCACAATCTTGCCAGGATTTGTTATTGACTGATTTGATGATGATAACCATTCTTTTGGGTATGAGATGAAATCTCAGTTTTGTATTGATTTTCATTCCTCAAGTGACAAATAATACAGAACATTTTTCATATATTTATTTACTATTTATACCTCATTCAAGAAGATGCTCTTCATCTCAGATGCTCATTTTTTATTGGATCTTTAAGTTTAGGAGGTCTGATTTATTTTTAGTTATTTATATATAATAGATATTAGTCTCTGAGGAACAGAAGACAAAAAATTTTTCCTGTTCTGTAAGTTGTCTCTTCACCCAATTAGTGATTTCTTCTGCAAAAGTTTTTTTTTTTTAATTTGATGTGATCCCAGTTGTTCATTCTTTGTAATACTTCCTGTGAAATGTTGTTTTGAGACAAGGTCTTGCTTTGTAGTTCAGGCTGACCATGAGCTCACTATGTAGCCTAGGCAAGCCTTGAACTCACAGCAATCTTTCTTCTTCAACCTCCAGAATGCTGGGATTACAGACGTGAGCCACCACGCCCGGCACTGTGGTATGTGGTAGTGATTGCTGCTGGGCGTGAGTCTCCATGCCTAATATTGTTGTATGTGATTACCGGGGATCAGGATTGAACCGGACCCTTGCACTTGCAAGGCAGGCTCCAGAACCACTGAGCTAAATCCTTGGTCCAAATCATATTCCTCTTTACTCCTCTTTATAGTCTATAACTTTGTATGGAGGTTACTCTGTTCAAATAGACCTCTTCTCCTAATTCTGTTTGTGGCAGCTATTCAAGCTGGGACACAAAACCAAGGAAGGTGTGGGGCCTTGGCTTCTGAGGACTTCTGTCATGGATTCCTGATGGTTGAGGACCAATGTTGGTTATACAGTGTATCTCCTAATTTCTGTGGGACAAGTTCTAGATACCAAGTGGAGCCCCGTGTCCCCTCAGGATACCCAGAGAAGATCACTATCTATCCTTGACTAATGGAAGAATCTAGCAGGGCTGTTGAGGGCACACGCATCTATTTGGGTGATGTCTCACAGGCTTCCAGAGTATTGGGAAAATCAAGCAGACCCTTAACTCTCACTACTAACCCATCAGAAGACTGACCTATTGTCCAGCCAGTGCCATCCCTGGGAGTCTGGCAAAATACAGAGTGGAGCGACCATGCACCCAGAGAGGAAGCAGTATGCCTGATGCTGAATGGACACTGACCACCACAGTCCAAGTGCACCGGGCAGAAACTCAGGTGAGAATGGACCAGGCTGCCTAGGCACTTGCGCTAGGTATTTGACAGAATCTTTGGTAGGTCTAGGATTGGAAGAGGGCACTGAGAGCTGGGTGTAAGCTCATGTGAGCCTGGGGTGCCAAGCATCGATTCAAACTATACCAGTGTTAGGTCTATGTGCTATGTGAATGTCCCACGTGGTGTAGGATAAGCTATAGGGTCCCAACAGTGACTCAGGTGTCTCTGGGATCCAGTACTGATGGCTCGCAATACATGCAATAATTGTACATTTATCCTCTCAGAATCTGAAATCCTGTGGACACAACAGGGAGCCTCTCCTTTCCTGAATCACGGGCTCCAGATGTGAACATGTGGAAGTCTTCCCAAGCTGTGGCCTCCTCTGTTTGGAGAGGGGATGATGAGATAAAGAGCCCAAATACCCCAAGTGTATCCTGTGATGCTAGAGTTAGCTGTGCTGCTTGAGTCTTGCTAGCCATTTAAGAAGTTCTCAAAAAGGCTGTTCTTGGGCCAGAGATTTAGCTCAGTGGTTCTGGCGCCTGTCTTGCAAACTCAATGGCCTGGCTTCAATCCCCAGTAACCACATACAATACTGGGTGGGAAGACTCACACCCAGCAGCAATCAGTACCACATACCACAGTGCCGGGCGTGGTGGCTCACTCCTGCAATCCCAGCACTTGGGAGGCAGAGGCAGGAGGATTGCTGTGATGTGAGTTTGAGGCTGAGCTCAGGGCCAGCCTGAACGACAAAGGGAGACCCTGTCTCAAAATAAATAAATAAATAAAATAAAACAACAACAAAAAATGGCGGTTCTTATGATGGATGAGGGCAGAGGTATGGCAGACCAGCCCTGCTAAATCATTTCCCCTCTTTTAAACTCCTTTGCCTAAGTTTTGTTTGATCTGTAAGTTTCTTCCTTCAAATTCATTTTTATATTGAGGTGTATGGCCTGTATTTTTCATTACCTATTTTTACTTCAGTCTCTCAGAACTGATTCTTCCTCCATTCAGCCATGTTAGCAATCTCTTTATTTCTTACTTTTTTCCTTTGTTTAATTTTTGCCTTTTTTATCTTCTTTTATTTTTATGCTCTATGTAACATATTATTTCCACTTTCTTTTACCTTGTCAGTTTGTTCTTACACTACCTAATTGTATAAACAAATTTTTACTTCCTTGTAGGGTCCTTTGCAACACTTCTTTCTCTTCCTTCTCACATTTTATAATTTTAAGTTTTGAATGTTTCCCCTTCCTTTCCACCATTCCCAAACTTTGTATCTCTAATTGCATAATCGTAATATTTGTTAATTTTTTGACAATTAACTTTGTAAAATTGCTGTTGAATTCTTTCTGCTACTACTCAAAATATAGCTGTCATATTTAGTACATATTAGCTTTAAGTCAATGCCTGGGTTGTTTTAACTTTTACACCATAGTTGTGGATTTCCTCCCCACAGCTAAGGGTGGGATATAACTAAATTTCATGGTATATTAATATCCAGTATCATTTTAGATGATAAAATTGTAGCTGATTTGCATGCTATCATCAAATTTGCAGAACATCTCTATTACTTTGTAGCCCAACAATCACATTACATTTTGGACAGTTCTAGAGCTCACTCCCAAAGGATTCATTTGTTGGCTATCTACCTTGTCCTTCTATCCCAAAGTAACCAAGGTGGTCAGGTGTTGGTGCTGAGGCAAAGGGCTATAGTTAGCCATGCTCCAGTTCATTACAGAGAAACAACTAACAAAATCTTTGTACTAGCAACAAAGTCTTTAAACTATAATCACCCATAGATCATACGAAAGAACAACAGAAGCATGAAGAGACAAGTCAACAAAATGCCTTTCTAAACTTCTAATTTCCCTGAAGCCTGGGAAGCAGAGTAGCATATGCCACACACTCAAATAAGTTGAAAAGATAAAGAGGGAGATTAGCAATCATATCAAAGAAGCACTAGCAGGAAAGCAGAAAATGTAACTACACTGATAATGGAAGTAACAACCAAAATGATCCAGGAGCATTTAAAAGACACTAAAAAAAATCTAGATTAGCTAAACAGAAAATGCAGAGTATGAGTAACCAGTTTAGCAAAGAATTAGAATCCACTGAAGGATCTCAAGCAGAGAGCCAGAAGATTAAAAATTATGTTCAAAGTGTGGTCAGCAGAAGTGGCCAATGTGTAAACAGAATTTCAGAACTATAAGACCAATGTTCAAAGACCAATTTACATATGACACAAAGAATACTAACCTAAAAGTAATTGCAATAAGTGAAAAATCAAAACACAACACAAATAGCATGAAAAACCTGCATATAAAAGTAATGCCAGGAAACTTTCCCATGTAGGGAAAGAATTAAACATAGAGATAAACAAGAAAAATACAAACCTGGATATCCATCACCAAAGGAGAACCTCACTATGCCACATTAATCCCATAGGCCCAGAAGTCTACCACAGGGAAAAATCAAAAGCTGTTAAATGGCCAGAAAGGCTTGGAGTGAAGTGGTTCAAGCCCTAATGTAACAATAACTGTGACAACAAACTATAACAATAAAATGCAACAACTTCCAACCCTGACTAATGTAACCTACAAAACTTTCCTTCAAAAATTGATGGAGAGGGCCAGGGATATAGCTCAGTGGTTCCACGCCTGTCTTGCAAGTGTAAGGACCTGTGTTCGATCCCCGGTAACCACATACAATACTGGGTGTGGAGACTCACCCCAGCAGCAACCAGTACCACATACCACAGTGCCGGGCGTGGTGGCTCACGCCTGTAATCCCAGCACTAGGGAGGCAGAGGCAAGAGGATTGCTGTGATGTGAGTTTGAGGCTGAGCTCAGGGCCAGCCTGAACTACAAAGTTTACGTATGTTCTCTTGTATGTTAATTTTATTGTTGAGTAAATCGAAAACCCAAAGGTAAAGTTCATAGGATGTATCAGAGAATGCAGAGAGGCCATCCTCAGAGGCCATCCCCAGTGACACTCTGAATGAAGCAAAAGAAGACAATGAGCAAGGGAGGAAGAGGCAGGAGAATTGCTGAGTTCAAGACTGAGTTCAGGACCAGCTTGAACTATAAAGTAAAACACTATCTCAAAAAAAAAAAAAATGGAGAAATAATGTATTTTCAAAACAAGGAGCATCTGAAGAAATCCATGGCCACTGAATCAGCATTAGCATAGTTTGTTTGTTTTTAATCATATCCTAGAAATGACCATGAAGCTATCACTGCCAGTAAGTCAAAAAATAAAAATAAAATAAAACAAATGAATGTCCCTGGCAGAATAAGCACCTAAGCAAAAAGAAAAATTAAGGATACCAGCAACAGTAATGATAGGAATAACTCAATACCTCTTAGTAGTAATTCTCAATGTGAATAGTTTCAGTTCTGCAAAAGATACAGATTGGCAGAATAGATCAAGAAACAAAACTAAATGCTATATGCAATATATATAAAACCCAGTTAATTTAAAAAGAAATTCACAGATCAATAATCAAAGGAAGAAAAATAATGTTCTATCCAGTAGGAACATGAAGAAAGACAAAAGTAGATATCCTAATTATAGACAAAGTAGATGTCAAACCAAGCCTGATGAGAAGAAACAAAGAAAGTCACTACATACTGGTGAAGGGAAAACATTAATAGGAAGAGATAACAATTGTAGACATATACACACAAAATGCCAGTACACCCTACTTCATAAAACAAGCACTAATAAAAATGGTAAACCAGATAAACAATAATATAGTCTTAAGGAGGAAGCTGAATATCTCAGTCTCACAAATCAACATATTGACCAGACAAAATATCAACAAGGAAATGTCAGAAGAGAACCAAACCTCTGAACAAATGGATTCAGTAGACATTTACAGAATGTTCCATCCAATAACAAAATACAGTCTTTTCAGCAGGACATGGGACTTTCTTCAAAGTAAACCACATATTACACCATAATGTAAAAGAATCAAAATTACCTCATGCATATTATCAGATCATAGTTTAGTAACACTGGAAATCAGTGGCAAAAGAAGCCACAAAAACTATGCAAAAACATGAAAATTAAAAAACACATTCCTAATAATCAATGTGTCAGAGATAAAATTAAAGAAATTAGATATCTCTTAAAATCAAACAATATTGCCACCATAAGATACTGGAACATATAGGACACAATGAAAGCAGTCCTAAGAAAAAAACAGAGCCAGCTTAAATAAGTAACCTCTTCATGCTCCTCAACACCCTTGCTAGAACAAAAACAATCCAAATCCTAATGTAATACAAGAAATGTCCTATAGAGATCAGGGAGGAAATTAATGAAATGGAGACTAAAACAGCAATACAAATAATCAATGAACTGAAAAGTTAGTTCTCTGAGAATAAGCAAAATAGACAAACCCTTATCTAATCTTAACAAAGTAAGGAAAGAAAAGACTCAATTCCTTCCAAGTAGAAATGAAAAAGGCAAAATCATAATGAATTCTTCCAGAACCTCAAAGATCATTCATTGGTAACTACTTTGAGAATCTGCTCTAGAATAGAAAATTCAGAAGAAATTGAAAGATTTCTAGATACATATGAACTACCAAAGCTTAAACAAGATGATATAAAAATCATGAATATCCAACATCACACAAATAAATTAAAGAAATAATATTTAAAGCTTATAAGAAAATCCCAGATTCTGACTGATTCCCTGACAAATTCTACAAGAACTTCAGGGAAGATCTAGTACCAATGCTCCTCAAACTGTTCAATGAAATTGAAAGGGAAGCAATATTTTCAAAGTCATTCCCAGAAGCATTCTTTATCCTGATTTCAAAACCAGAAAAGGATCCAAGCAAAAAAAGAGAACTTCAGGTCAACCTGTTTAGTAAACATAGATGTAAAAATCCTCAATAAGATACTGTCAAACAAATGTTGAGATTGTAACAAAAAAGTAAGGAAACAAATTTTATATATATGGGGGGGTGGTAGGGTGGGTGGGGCTATGGGAAAAAATGAGAATTAAGTTGTGTCTTATACTGGTACAAATCCCCATTATGGAGTGCAATCATGATGTGTATATTTAATGTACCAATAAAGATAATTTAAAAAAAAAAAAAGATACTGTCAAACAGAATGTAGCTAATCATCAAAAACATCATGCATCGTGACCAAGGAATTAATCTAAACAAAGAAGTGAAAAATCTCTAAAATGAAAACTTTAATTCTCTGAAAAAGGACATTGAAGGAGGCATCAGAAAATGGAAAGATATCCCCTGTTCCTGTGTAGGAACAACCAAGATAGCTCAAATGGCCATACTTCCAAAGCTGATACACATTTATTATAATGCAAATCAAAATACCAATAGTATTCCTCACAGAACTAGACAAAACAGCCCTAAAATTCATATAGAGCCAAAAGAGTTATAGAATAGCAAAAGCAATTCTGGGCCATGGGTGCAGGTCAGCAGTACCACAATCCCAGATTTCTAATGATAAGACAAAGCTTAAAACAAAATTAAGGATACCAGCAACAGTAATGATAGCAATAACTCAATACCTCTTAGTGTGGCATTGACCATGGTATTGGCCAAAAAAATCCAAACAAGCAAAAAACAGACTTGGGGATCAGTGGAACAGAATAAAGGATGCAGAAACAACTCCAACTACATTCAGCTACCTTATCTTTGACAAACGGGACTAAATACTTTCACATGAGCAAAGATAGCCCCTTTAATAAAAAATATTGACAAAACTGGGCAAAGATTCAATCAGACCTACATCTCTCACTATTCACTAAACTAAAATAAAAATGGGTGAAAGATCTAAATACTGGAACAGAAACAATCTGCTGAAGTACAAAATAGGTAAAATCCTTGAAGGCATAGTCATAGGTAAATATTTTCTGAATAGAAACTCTGTTGCAAAAGAAACACTACCAAGAATCAATAAGTGGGCTCATATCAAATTTAACAGCTCCTGCATAGCATAGGAAACCACCAAGAGAATAAAGACACAACTCACAGAATGGGGGAAGATTTTTGAGGGCCAAGGATTTAGCTCAGTTGTTTCAGTGCCTGTCTTACAAGCGCAAGGGCCCAGGTTCGATCCCCGGTAACCACGTACGATGCTGGGGGTGGAGATTCACTCTATAATCCCAGCACTCAGGAGTCAGAGGCAGGAGGATTGCTGTGAATTTGAGGCTGAGCTCAGGGTCAGCCTGAACTACAAAGGGAGACCCTGTCTCAAAAAAAGAAAAAACAAAGAGAAGATTTTTTGAAAGCTAATCCTCAAAGGACTAATATCTATAAAATATAAAGAATTCAAAAAGATTAGTTTCCCCAAGTATAAAGACTCAGTCTAAAAAGCAGGCATCTGAAATAAATGGACACTTCTCAGATGAAAAAGTATAAATGGCCAATAAGTACATAAAAACACATTCAGCACTCCTGGATACTAAATAAGTGCAGATTGAAACAACACTGAAGCTCTGTCACACCCTGGAAAGCATAACTATAGTTAAGAAATCAAACAATAAAGAAAGGAAACAAATTTTATGTATATAGGGGGGTGGTAGGGTGGGTAGGGCTATAGGAAAAAATGAGAATTAAGTTGTGTCTTATACTGGTACAAATCCCCATTATGGAGTGCAATCATGATGCATATATGTAATGTACCAATAAAGATTTCAATTTAAAAAAAAAGAAATCAAACAATAACTAATGCTGCAGAAGCTGCAGGGAAAGGAACCTTTCCTTATCACTGGTAGGTGTGTAAACATGTACAACTGTAAAAATCAGTATGGCAGCTCCTCAAAAATATCAAGATAGAAATTCTATTGGACCCAGCCATACTCCTGCTTGTTATCTTCCCAAAAGGGTTAGAAACACTTAAATCACAATGATTTATACATAGCCATGTTTTCAGCAGCGCAGTTCACAATAGCTAAATCTTTGAAGCGACCTACATGTCTCTCAATGAATGAATGGATAAAGAAAATGTGGTATTTATATACAATGGAGTATTACTGTGCCACAAAAAAGGATAAACTCTAGGCATTTGTAGGGAAATGGATGCACTTTGAGAACACAATGTTAAGTGAAGTAACGCAGACACATAATCTTGAATATTGCATGCTCTCTCTTATATGTGAAACTCAATATATAACTCCAAAATAAAAGATAGATAATAGGAAAAGGAAGAGATAAAAAATGTCATAATCTAACATACACATAAAAGTGTTCCCCAATTTAGTATATTTGCCTTATGTGACTTTTTATGGGTTTTTTTTTTTTTTTGGCCAGTTAGGCTGACTGTTAGTCTGCACTTATGATAATTAACTTGATAAGGGTTTACAAAATGAATGATTCTGATGCTAGAAAAAAATTAGAGGACAGTAAGGAGGGGAAGGGAAAAAGAACTGAGATACATTATGTACATGTATCAAATACCAAAAATGAGTATAATCATTATGCACTGCCAAAATGTGCTAATAAAAGTAAAATTCTACAAAAATAAGTAATATAGGGAAAAAGTAAATCACATCTGTATACAGAAGTCAAGGAGTGAAATGGAAGAAGCTGTGTAAAAGCAAGGTGGAGAACGTGTCAAAAGAATATCTTCCATGGGGCTGGGGATTTGGCTCAGTGGTTCTGGTGGCTGTCCTGCAAGCGCAAGGGCCCTGGTTTGATCCCTGGTAACCACATACAATACTGGGTGTGGAGATTCATGCCCAGCAGCAATCAGCACCACATACCACAGTGCCGGGCGTGGTGGCTCACGCCTGTAATCCCAGTACTCAGGAGGCAGAGACAGGAGGATGACTGAGTCAGAGACTACCCTTGGCTATATAGTGAACTCAGGGCCAGCCTGAACTACAAAGTGAGACCCTGTCTCAAAAAAAGTGAAATAAATCAGACATACAAACTTAAAAATTAAATGATTTCCCTTATCTAAGAAACCCAAAATATAAATAAATAAAAGATTAAAATAAAAAACACTAAGAAATATGGAGATAAATCTTCAAAAAATGGGAAGTGGACCAAGAGAGTGTGAAGTGAGGGAGGAGGAGAAAAGAATATCCAAAGAAATAAGGTGTGTCATGTACATGTACTAACACCTCAGTGAATGTATCCATGCCATGCTGCAAACCTGCGCTATAAAACTTAAAAAGATGGAAATGATTTTCTACTCTTTATCATTATATCAGGAAGAGAATGAATTAATGTTTACAGGCATTTCAAGTTATTTTTTATGATGAAGCATGCTTCCTTTGTTTTTCTTTTCTTCATTATTGACCTTGTTTTACTTTTTTACTTTATTGAGTTTACTGGAACATTTTAGGTATACATTATGACCATATTCATCATTGAGAATTTGTACCTGTACATGATATATCTTGATTTTTATTTTGCCCACTGTCCTTCCCTCCCTACAACTCACACCCCCTGTATACATAAGCTTTTCTCTTATTATGCTTATGGATAAAGATTGCAGATGAGAATTCTTGAGTGGTGAAGAATGATTATTATATCCCCTAATGAACTCTCTATAATTGACAACACATCTCCCACTTCTTTACACTTACCTTGTTTAATTGGTTTGATTTTCTTGGAGAGCTCTTTGGGTAGGTGATGCATACTTGGATTTATGATTTTTTTTTCTGAAAAGGGTTAATATTCCTTCACTTTGGTTATTTCATGCAGATTTTTTGACACTTCTGAATGTTATAAAAAGTTAAGTCTGGAGGCTCAGACTTAACTGTTCATCAAAATTTCATATTTCAAGGAAAATTCAGTATGAAATGAGTCCTTTCACTGCTCAGACACGCTTGCTTCTGTGGCTGTTTTGCAAGATTTTTCAGTTTGTGTTAGGCAAATTTCAACTCCTAAAGCAGGTTCTTACATGATTCTGACATCTCTTCTCTCACATAGTTCATATGTGGATTTTGGAGCAAGATTACCCAGATTTCTTTCCCTCACTGGCTATTTATTAGGTGATTACCTTTGGTGATCATATTTGGGTCAGTTACCTCCCCTGAAAAATGAGATTATCTACCTATGGAATTGTAATAAGAATTAAATACTATAACTTTAATATGTAAAACATTTGTATGGTACCTGTCCCATAGTCAGTATTATTACCTACCTCTGAAATTCTCTATCTAAAACTTTTTGCTAGGTTTTACATGGCTGACTTTATCACCAGGCAGCTGCCCCCTAAAATGTCATCTCTCTGGAAGAGCATCCCTGACTATTCAACTTGAGATAGGCTGATGTCTGCCATGCTGTATCGTATCACCCTGTGATTTCATCATTTTTCACACCTACAGTCTGAAATCATCTAGTTTCTTTATTTATATAATGTCTGATTATTCCCCAAAGACCATAAGCACCATGGGACCAGACATTATCTGCCATCTTCACCAGCATATCCATATAGTACGTGGGAGTGCTCAATTATATGGATTAGATGCATAAATAAATACAAATGATTTTGTTTTCTGAGTCAAATAACCTTTATATCCAAGTGTAGAACAATTGGAAATATCCTTTTAATCCTGAAGTATAGGTATTTCTTGGACAGTTTTGGTAGTTCAGGTGGGAGAAGGCAGAAAATGTCATCAAAAGTGGTTGGAAAATCCAAATATGTAATCTCTAATGCTATTGGCTCCTGTGGTGGTCATTAGAAAATGAATATGTGATAATGTTCATTCCCTATGCTATCTTCAGTGTTCTTATAATGTCAATTTTGACATCTTAAGGGATAGAAAAGAATTTCTTTATTTTGATGTGCCTCATAGCACTTAATACAGTGATTTACACACAGTGGGAAATGAGTAAGTGTCCACTCTATGAATGAACTTTGTCTATTTCTTAGTACCACAACTTTCTTTCACAAGGAAGTGTAGAACCTGCACAGGAATGTCAAGAATTGGGGATTGTATTTGTGGGTTTGAAAAGCAGATACTCTACAAACAGCCAACCTCTTTTTTTTTATTTTATCTTTATTGGTACATTAAATATACACATCATGATTGCACTCCATAATGGGGATTTGTACCAGTATAAGACACAACTTAATTCTCATTTTTTCCCATAGCCCTACCCACCCTACTACCCCCCCATATACATAAAATTTGTTTCCTTACTTTTTTTTTTGCTGTTTTTTTTAAATTATCTTTATTGGTACATTAAATATACACATCATGATTGCACTCCATAATGGGGATTTGTACCAGTATAAGACACAACTTAATTCTCATTTTTCCCATAGCCCTACCCACCCTACCACCCCCCCATATACATAAAATTTGTTTCCTTACTTTTTTGTTGAGATTGTAGCCAACCTCTTACTAAGAGATTGTCTAAACCAGGGCCTAGAGACTTCCGAAAGAAACCACTGTTTGCTGATTTCAAGGTGAGCTTTCCCTCAGACTTTCAGGTTGCCATAGAGATGACATGCTTTCCTTCTTAAAAGATATTTACCTGCAGTCTGGTCTGCAAATTAGCACAGGTGATTTTGGAAGTCGAAAAGGGTCAATCATGGTAGCTCTGAGCCTTTCTACTTTATAAAGGCCTGGATTGCTAAGTGAAGTGAGGAAGAGAATTTCAAGATCATTGATTTATTGGTTCATTTTATACATATGTTATGATCACATTCAACATGTGTCTGAACAAGACACATCTTGATTCTCATGCATCACCTTTCTCCTGCCCTCCCTACAACCCCCACTCCTATATACATAAGTTCTGTTTCCTTTGCTTTGTCATCAAATTTTTTCTTTTCCTTTCCTTCCCCCTACTCACCCTTTCCCTTTTGCATATTTTCTTCCTATTTCACATTATCTATCATACATGTCGGCATTCATTTTCACCTTCAGTTTCTCATACTAGAGAAAAAAAATATGGTACTTACACACCCATGTCCTATTTGTTTCACTTATGAGTATTTCCTCAAGGTATGTCCATTTGAGAGTAAATTACTCAAATTTATCATTCTTTATGTTTAATACTCCATTTTACGAAAAGACTCACATGTTCTTTATCCAGTCTCCCATTGATAAACATTTGGGCTATTTTCAAGATTTAGCTATCACATACTGAGCTGCTATAAACATGAGTGTACATATGTTGCTGTGGTATGGTTCTTTTAATTCTTTCATTTATATACCTAACAGGGGAATAGCAAGGTCAAATGGGATCTCTAATCCTACTTTTGTAAGAAATCTCCACACTGATCGTCACAATGGGTGCACCAGTCTACATTCCCACCAACTTCTTTCTCCCCACAGCGCCCCCTCCCCAGCATTTGTTGTTGGTTGATTTTTGTGATAGCAGCTATTCTCTGTAGAGTAAGATGTATCTCAGAGTCATTTTCATTTTCATCTCTAGAATTACCGGTGATGTAGAACATTTCCTCATTTTTTTTTTGCTGCTTTTATTTCTTCATCTGAAAAATGTCTGCTTCTTTCAGATACTCATTTTTAAAATGAATCTTTAAATTGGGGAGGCTGATTTTTTTAAGTTCTTCACGAACACTAGATAGCAGTCCTTTGTCTGAGAAACAATTGGTAAAAATTCTTTCCCATATTTTAGGTTGTCTTTTCACTCTGTTAGTGGTTTCTCTTTCTCTGAACAAGCATTTTAGTAAGGTGAGGTCCCAATTGTTGATTATTTCTGCTTGTTCCCATGCTGCTGAAATTTTGTTCATAAAGTCTTTCCCTATGCCAGTGCCTTCAAGAGTTCTTTCTAATGTATTCTCCAGCAGATTTAGAATTTCTCTTTTAATATTTAGGTCTCTGATCCACTTTGATCTTAGTTTGGTACGTGGATAAAGCAATAGATCTATCTCTTTCTTCAAATACTTATATTTTTAAAGCTGTCTCTTTTCATCTCCTGTAAAAGAGGAAGCATAATACAAGGAAAGAAGGAAATATTTCAGGTCAAAGAACTCAAAATACAGATTCTCTCTGTAGTGGTTTTTGGTATGGAAATAGCACCTGTCCGGGAAATGTGTGTTCAGCAGTTGTACAGCTAGAGTTTTGCAGTAAAGCACTTACAAAACTGGACTGAGAGACATGAAAATGTTGCCCAATGATGCTTAGTTTTAGTTTTAGTTTATCTGAGCATGTGCTTCTTGGGTGATGAGACCACACCTTACTATTCCCTTTGTAATCTGTGCAATGCCTTGATCTCTCATATGCAAAGTCTCTCTACTTTTCCTGCACTTTTTTTTTTTTTTTTT
>PVIR01038103.1:0-14556 GCA_004026965.1 Petromus typicus
TTTTGTGCCTTACAATGTCATGTTTTTCAAATTTCTTCATATGAGGATAGGTTTATGGATTATTCTAACATGTTTTGAAACTTCCACTAGCAACTTCTAATCATCACTGTTTGCAATCTTCTAAGCTATAAATCAGAGAAAGTTTAACAAATGAAATTATAGATTATATTAAGCATAATTAGAAAAGTAAACTTGTTAGCATTCCAAAAAATATATAACATTTGGATTGTTCAGCAGGATCCAGTAACAAGTGCTCCATTTAACTTGGTGCATCCATTTACCTAGAAATGGCTCAAGTTCACCCTTTTTTATCACAGTGTAGTACTCCATTATATTAAAAACCACATCATTTTTATTAATTAATTTTATTGGTACATTTTAGATATATATTTTGATCACATTCATCATAGGGCATTTGTCCCTGTAGATGACATCTTGATTCTTTTTCTTTTCCCATTCTTCTCTCCTCTCAGTCTCTGCTCCCTTCTATATTTATTTATATTTCCCCCTATTTTTCCTCTTTTTTCTTTTCCCTTCCCTTTCTTCTTAGTTCTCCTTCCCATTTCAACATTTTCATTCCATTTCCTAGTATCTATTATACATTTTGTCCTTATTTATTTATACTTTCACTTTCCCAAGTCAGAGAAGCTATGTGATATTTAAATATATGTGTCCAAATTAGTTCACATTAGATTATAATCTCAAGGTGCATCCATTTATCTAGAAATGTCTTAAGTGTATCCTTCTTTATGGTAAACTAGTACTCTATGGTATTGAAAAGCCCTGTGTCTTCTTTATCTATTCATTCATAGATGGGCATTTCCAAGATTAAGATATTACAAACTGTGCTGCTATAAACATGAATGTGTGCATATCTCTGGGGTATGATGCCTTTAATATGGTAAAGAAGATACCCAGAAGGGGAATAGCTGGGTTTTTGAGGAATCTCCACAGCAGATGATCTCCACAAGTCTACATTCCCACTGTTAGCAAAGGGTTCCTATTTCCACACAGTTTGACCAGCATTTGTTATCAGTTGGCTTCTTGATACTGGCCATTCTTTTTGGAGTGAGATGGAATCTCAGTGTTGTTTTAATTTGTATCTCTTGAATGACCAGTGATGTTGAACATTTTTTACACGTATGTACATGCATGCATTTGCTGTTTATGCCTTTTCTGCAAAGTGTCTTCCTTTCAGATGCCATTTTTGAATTGGGTCTTTAAATTTTGGAGGTCTGAGCTTTTTAAGTTCTTTGTATTTTCTAGGTATTTGTCTTTTGTCTAAAGAACAGCTGATCAATTTTTTTTTCTACCCTGTGGTTTGTCTCTTCACTTTTTTGTTGGTTTATTTTGCTGTGTGAAGTTATTTTTAATAAGATGAGATCCCAGTCATTTAGTCTTTGTAATATTTACTGAGTGATTGGGGTTTTGCTCATAAAGTCTTTGCCTACATTTGTGTCTTCAAGAGTTCTACCTATTTTTTTCCTCCAGCAGATTTAGTTTTTCTCTGTTAATATTTAGATCTTTGATCCATTTCAATTTTAACTTAGTGCAGGGTGAGAGATGTGGATCTAGTTTTAATTTTTGGCAGGTGGACAGCCAGTTTTTCCAGCACCATTTATTAAAGAGGCTATCTTTCACTGTTGGAGACACTGGTTTAGGGAAAGACTTTATGAACAAAACCTCACAGCACAGGAACTAGCAGAGGGAACCAACAACTGGGATCTCATTTTTATTAATAAGCTTCTGCACAACAAGAGAAAGCACCCTCAGAGTGAAAAGACATCCAACAGTATGGGAAAAAGTTTTTTTTATCAGTTGTTTCTCAAAGGGCTACTATCTAGAGTATATAAAAAGCTTTTAAAAAATCAGCCAAATTTAAAGGCCCACTTCAGAAATGGGCTTCTGAAATGAACAGACACTTTACAGAGGAAGAAGTTAAAGCAGGTAGAAGAAATGGTCAACATAGTTGGTCATTCAAGAGATGCAGATGAAAATAACACTGAGAATCCATCTGACTCCACAAAAAATGGCTGTTATCATGAAAACAACCAACAACAAATGCTGGCGAGGCTGTGGGGAGAAAGGAAGCCATCTGCACTGTTGGTGGAAATGTAGACTGGTGCAACCACTGTAGAGGTCAGTATGGAGATTCCTCAAAAAACGAACACTAGAGATCCCATTTGACCCTGCTATTCCCCTGCTAGGTGTATACACAAGAGAATGAAATGA
The DNA here is from genome assembly GCA_004026965.1 of Petromus typicus. Lineage (NCBI taxonomy): Eukaryota > Metazoa > Chordata > Mammalia > Rodentia > Petromuridae > Petromus > Petromus typicus. The sequence continues at coordinate 2,233 of PVIR01038103.1, forward strand.
TTCATATCACAGCGGCATATGTGCACCCGTGTTTATAGCAGCTAAGTTTGTTAGAGCCAAATCTTAAAAACAACCCAAATGCCCTTCAGCTGGATAAAGAAAACGTGTGTTTAAAAAAAATAAAATAAAATGGAGTATTACTCTGCCATAAAGAATAATAAATTTGAGTCCTTTATACTCAAAGAATGCACCTTGAGGACATATTCATAAGTGAAATAAATAGGACACAGACTTGTATATATCGTGTCTTTTCTCTGGTATGAGGAACTGAAGGTGTAAATGAGTTCTAAAATGTATGATAGGTATTGTGAAATATGAAGAAAATATTGAAAGTGAAAAAGGCGATTGGAGTAAGTAAAGAAGGGAAAGAAAATTTGATGATTACAAAAAGGAAACCAAGTTTATGTATACAGAAGGTGGGAGATTTGCAGGGCAGGGGAATGGGAAAAAATGAGAATTAAATTGTGTTATGTACTGGTACAAATTATCAATATTGATTGTGATCATAGCATGTATATAAAACATGCCAATAAAATCAATTTTTAAAAAAGAGGGTATCTTTCTTCCACTAAAGGTGTTCAGCTCCTTTGTCAAAGATAAGGTGGATGAGTACATCAGGAGTTGTTTCTACATTTAATCTGTTCTATTGACCCTGGGGTCTTATTTGTGTTTTTGGGGGGCAATAACATGCTGTTTTTAATCACAGTAGGTTTTTAGTATAATTTAAAGTTGGGGATTGTGATGCGCCTCACCTTGCTTTTGTTGCCCAGAATTGCTTTTGCTATTCTAGTTCTCTTGTGGTTTGAAATTAATTTTAGGATTGTTACCTTTAATTCTGTGAGATTTACTGTTGGCATTAGGTTGGAATTGCATTAAATGTATAACAATTTTGGGAATATGGCTATTTTCACTATATTGGTTTTTCCTACTCAAGAATAAAGGCTGTCTTTCCATTTTCTGACATCCCATTTGATCTCCTTTTACAGAATACTGTAGTTTTCAATGTAAAGGTTGTGGGAAAGAGGGGAAGAAGATGCAGCCAAAATCCTGTGGCAAGCCCCAATCCTCCATGAGTCTGACAGCAAAAGGATTAACAACCAACAAGCAACAAAATTGAAAGCTAGAGAAAAAGGCTGAGCCTGGCTTGACCCTTGACATTTTGGGGAGCAGAAGGCAAAAATACCCGAGCTCATCACACCTTTATTTGGCACCACAATCCTAGCATGCATAAGGAAGGACAGATGCTGGCAATTATGTAGATGAAGTTCCATAATGCAGGGAAGATGCCCACAGTAATCCCTGTAGCTGAACATCCCGTAGGGCAGGGCAGAAGTCCGCAAGAATCATCCCTGTGTAGCACTGCACGAGACCACTGGAGTCCCTGCCGCCACCAGGGGGGAAGGCAAGGGCCAAGTCTCCAGGGCCATCTGCAGTTCCTGACAAAAGGTCTTTTATTTCCTTTCTTAGGTTGATTTCTAAGTTTTTGTTTTTGATAATATTATAAAAGGTGTTATTCCCCTAATTTCTCTCTCAGTGAGTTTGTTATTTGTATACAGGGTTGCTATTAATTTTTGACTATTTATGTTATATTTACCTATGCTACTGAATTTTTGTATTATATCTAGAAGTGTCTTGGTGGAGTTTGTGTTTTTGCTTGGGAAATTAAGATCAGTAGCTTTGAGGGTTATTATTATAAGGTGCTTATGAATCTTATCATTGCATTATATTCCCACTGCTCATTCCTTTGGTTTTTAACTATCCTCTCAGCTTGCACTCTCTCTCTCTCTCTCTCTCCACTGCATATATCCTTCCTTATGATGTACAGTAAGTATCTACTAAATGCAGTAACTACATTAACTAGAAAAGGATTCAGCAATAGTAGTCAACTAAATAAAAATGAATAAAGCTTAATAGTAATAATAAAAATAGAGGGAGTGGGGAAAGGAAAAAACTAGATATGTGAACTTTGAAAGGAAGATGAGAAGGAAGAGGAGAGAAGAATGTGAAAAGAATCCAGTTAAGGAATAAAAGAAAGTTAAGAGAATTAGGTGAAAGTAACTGAAAACAAACAAGAAAGTGAAAAGAGAATAAAACAAAGGGCACAAGATAGAGAACAATGACAACAACAAAAAAAATCAAATCCCAAAAATAAAGGAAATAGAAATGAGCCAAAAAAAAAAAAAAATTCTGTGTGTTTGGGTGAGTGCTTTTTGACCAGCGTCTACAGGACCAGAATCCACCAGATATGGGGAAGGAAAAGTGAATCATAGCTGGGTCCTATTTTGTTTCCATGCCTCCTTTTTTGCATGGATGCTGAGTCTTGCTTAACTTTCCTGTCGGATAGTATCAGTCAATAATGTGGTGACTGCACAAGCACTGTATTTACTCCATTGCTCTTAGTATTTGCTCTTCTCAGTACATTTCAAGGTACTGCTGTCTCAGTCTAGCTTTATGGCCTGTGGGCTTGTGAGTGGCCCACCTTGCCCCTGAGTACCTGTGTCCATATTCCTTAGGTGGTAACTTCTACCCAAGCATTTACTGTGAACTTATTTATCTGAAAATATATGAATAGGGTCAGGGATTTAGCTCAGTGGTTCCAGTGCCTGTCTTGCAAGTGCAAAGGCCCAGGTTTGATCCCCAATAGCCATATACAGTACCAGGCATGGAGACTCACACCCAGCAGCAATCAGTACCACATTCCACGGTGCCAAGTGTGGTGGCTCACGCTTGTAATCCCAGCACTTAGGAGGCAGAGGCAGGAGGATTACTGTGAGTTTGAAGCTCACCTGGGCTACCTAGTGAGCTCAGAACCAGCCTGAACTACAAGCAAGACCCTATCTCAAAAAAGAAAAAAAAAAAAAGAAAGAAAAGAAAGAAAGATAAAGAAAATATATTATGAATAAAGAAAATATCCATATCACTCATCACACTGGCAGATGGGGAAAGCAGGCTGACCACCAAGCTCTGTGTTGGAAGCAGCAGCGTAAGAGGAGATCAAGAAGTCCACTGGAGTTAATGGCAGCCTTTTCTGACCCACCCCTCAGAACACCGCACACGACCCGCTTGGCTTCTCACCCCCGAAGCTTGGGGCCATGTCTTCCCCAGCCTGGGCTCACTGCTTTTTAATCTTCTCAGGGCTATGATGGCACCCAGCCTGCCCCACTCTCCATGACAGTCTCTTGTGGCAGTCTCCCAACCGGTCGCTGTAGGAGAGTGATCCTAGAAACCTTGAAATGTAGTTGTCCTGTGACTTCTGATTCTCATAGGAGCTCAGTTTTTAAAAACAGTCCCTTTCCCAAATGGTTTCTGATGAATCAGTCTCAAATATGGTGGCAGTTCAACTCTGGCCAGCCATGTAGAAAGTATAAAATTTCACACTTTATTTGCAGTTTATGCTAATTGTGGGGGGTTAGCACTACCAGCCTTGTCTGTTGTTTCTTCCTGGAGTTGCTGACTGTCCTGGGAGTGACTGCCATTTTCAGAGTCCAGTCCTTCTCTTCAGGAGCTGGGGTTGCCACTCCCAAGAATGTCGGGGACACTATTGAGGCTGGAAAAGACTGAGGAGAGAGGACGACAGGAAATAAGCTCAAAGAAGTGAAAAGAAAAGATGGAACTTCAGGGTGTATTGTGCTTTTTCTTTTTTTGCAGTGGATCAAATTTTGGGGGATCCCCAAATTTTGGGGGATCAAATTCAGGCCCTTGGGCTTCCAAGGTAGGAGCAGTACCAGTGTGTATATTCTGTACCTCACTGGATTAAATGGAAGTTGAAAGCTCAGCTGTTAAATATGGTGATGTTGCATTTAACTGTGATTCTACTTATCTGAAAATAAATTACAAGTAAAATATATATATATATATATTTTAAATTATCTTTATTGGTACATTAAATATACACATCATGATTGCACTCCATAATGGGGATTTGTACCAGTATAAGACACAACTTAATTCTCATTTTTTCCCATAGCCCCACCCACCCTACCACCCCCCCCATATATATAAAATTTGTTTCCTTACTTTTTTGTTACAATCTCAACATTGTCCCCTTTATTTTAAATTTAAAGTGCTATGATTAAATCTTTAAGTACAGATTTGTGCTTGAATAGAGTTTTAAAAATATCTGAATTAGATTGAATTAGAAGAAATAGTAATCATGAAATACCATCTTTCATTTTATGAATGAGTCAGTTGTGATCTAGAAAGTATTTGTCCTATAACCATATAAGTCGTGGTATCTAGCATTCAGTGTCACACATTACACTGGGTGTTTTACACATTTAACCCTCACAGCAGCCCTGTGGCAGAAGGTATTAACTTCCTCATTTGAAAGTGTAGAATGATCGACCAGGAGCAGTTGCTTATGGCTCTAACCCCGTGCCTTGGGAGCCTGATGCGGGAGAACTGCAAGATCAAGCACCACCTGCTGAACATCTTAATGATTTAGCAAGATTTCAACTCAGAAAAAGAAAAAGGTGGGGATGTAGCTCTTGTGAACGCCCTAGGTTAAATCCCCAGTTGTTCTTTGTTAAAAACTAGAACATTCAGGGCCGAGGATTTAGCTCAGTGGTTCCGGCGCCTGTCTTACAAGCACAAGTACCCAGGTTCGATTCCCTGGTCAACCACATACAATACTGGGCATGGAGACTCATGCCCAGCAGCAATCAGTACCACATACTACAGTGCCAGGCATGGTGGCTCACACCTGTAATCCCAGCACTTGGGAGGCAGAGGCAGGAGGATTGCTGTGATGTGAGTCTGAGGCTGAGCTCAGGGCCAGCCTGAACTACAATGTGAGACCCTGTCTCAAAAAACCCAAACAAACAAACAAACCAAAAAACCCTAGAACATTCAGGCCAGCACACACTAAGAAATAAGCAACAGAGCTCTTTAAAACCTGCTGAAATCTTCTCTCCACTAACCAAACGACTGCTTTAAAGAGAGGCTATCAGAAGGTTAATACTTTACTTTTGCATTGTGAAAAAGTTCTAGTATCTGGGCTGCTTGAGTTTGGGACAAGGTCGTCCATTTTTCCTTTGCTTAACTGCAGCGCTCAGGCTGTTGATCACGCCGCTCTTCTCAGCAGTGTGTGTTCCAAGCTGACAGCTGGAACATCTGGGTCTCAGGCAGCGAACCAACTTGGTGTTCTTTTCAAACGGCCTCCCCGGTCTCTCACCCCTCTACCTGGCCCCCCCCACCAGCCCCTGGATTGTGCCGTGAGGGAAAATGGTGCTGATTTTTCCCCCTTAGCAATTCCTGCTGCCACAGCCATGTCGTCGGGTCCCTGGTTCCACTGACAGAGCCAACCTTGAAAGACCGCTTGAATTTTGGTCACTGTTTTTTTTTTTTGTATTTGCGCTAAATTACTTTGCCATGTTGGTCTAGGAATGTTTCCAAATTACACTACACAGAGACTATGGAGGATAATTCTATCATTAAAAAGTTTTTCTTCTGAAAAGTTATGAACTGGTAGGGAAACTCGCGGGGAAGAGAGAGCACATTAACAGTGTTGTTCTGCCAGAGATTCGTCCTTGTTTTTAATTCATTTCTCCAGAGACAGTATTTAAAGAATATTTAGAAGGAAGACATAAAGGGCCATTATCTTTGGAGAAAAAAAGATGTGTTTTCTGAGCAGAAGAACCTGGAGGGTTGTTTGCAAATGACATAAAAATCAATATGAAATGTTGAAATCGAGGACTCACAGACTCCAGTGCTCCAAAATTTTCATTGAATTTTTGCCAGGGCTTTGTTCTGCTTTCCTTGAGGGAGAAGGCCATTATTCACACATCCAAGGGATTTCGGAGACTCGGCTTGTTCCTTCTCTGTCCACACCTAGCTAGTCTTTGGCCCTGTACAGCTTCGGTGAGTCTTGGATTTGTTGACTGGTAGGATGTATGTGGGTTGACTGTGTCCAAAAAATATATTTTATCATTTTTCAGAAATCTAAATCAGCAAAAGTTTCCAAAAACTGGAGAATCTCAAAAAGTTGAAAATAGACTAAGTAAAACCACTCTAGAAATGTATAACCTTGGAGTAATGGGACAAGTAAGCAAAAATGTTAATAAGTTATAGTGCTTGTCATAATAGCAAAAATAGAAAACAATGTTTTGTATAGGAGGGAAAATGCTTAAGAATACATCATGATTCATATATTTAATGGAATATCACCCTAAAAAATTAATGTAGAGATATATTTGCTTGGATGAAAAAAATTCACAGCATATTATTAAGAGACAAAACCAAATACCTAAATCTATAGCTATATTTATATCTATTCTTTGAGGGATTATTACATAATTTTTGTTTTCTATTATACTTTTAACTTTTCTATGGAATACTTAAATTTAAAAAGTATTTAGCAGCGTGAAACAAATGTTTCCCATGTGATTTCTTTATCTTGTTTTAAACAAGTAAAATATATTTCTATATGCAGAAAGAATCTTGTATCACAGTATTAAAATAAAAAAAGAGGCTTTTCTGACTGAAAGTCAATTGTTCCACTTCTCTGCTCCAAAGCCTTCAGGAGCTCCACCCTTAATAAAAGCCCGCAGATCATCCGGGTGCAGCGGTGCACACCTGCAAGCCCAGAACTTATTGAGCACAGCCCAGGCAATTAGCAATTTAGGGAGATCTTGTCTCAAAAAAAGGTGGTGATAGAGCTCAATATAAAGTTCTTGTGATTAAAGCCTAGTAGTAGGGGGAAAAAGACGAGAGGGAGGGAGAAAGGAAGATAAGGAGGAGAGGGAGAAGAAGAGGGAGAGAGACTCAACTTTAAAATGACATAGGGGCCGGGGATTTAGCTCAGTGGCTCAGGCGCCTGTCTTGCAAGCACAAGGGACCGGGTTTGATCCCCGGTAATCACATACAATACTGGGTGTGGAGACTCACCCCAGCAGCAATCAGTACCACATACCACAGTGCCGGGCGTGGTGGCTCATGCCTATAATACCAGCACTCGGGAGGCAAAGGCAGGAGGATTGCTATGGTGTGAGTTTGAGGCTGAGCTCAGGGCCAGCCTGAACTACAAAACGAGACTCTGTCTCAGAAAAAAAAAAAAAAAAAAAAAAAGACATATAAAGTCCAATCTGTGCTGACCTTTTTGTGTCTACGTTCATTTTTGTCACTCTCTTCTATCTCTTTGCAGCCACTCGGGGCTCCTGGCTGTCCCTGGAACTCTCTAGGCTTATTCTTTCCTATGGTTTTTGTTCTTGCTTATTCCTTTGCCTAGAAAGGATTCTGTTGCCCCAGGTTCTGTATGGCTAACACCGATGTCTTTCAAATCTTTGCTCTAATGTCTTCTGAATGAGATCTGGGCTAATCACTGTATTTAACACTGCATCCCGCCTCATTATTCTTAGCATTTCCATCTCCTTTGCTCTGGTCTATTTTTTTTTTTTTTTCTTCTACTGAACCATATGGTACTACCTAAGTGGTAGGTGTAATGGTGATTGTATTAGTCCATGTTCTACTGTTAACACAAGTTATGTGGCTGGGGATTTAGCTCAGTGATTCTGGCATCTGTCTGTAAAGTGCAAGGTCCCAAGTTCTATTCCCAGTACCAAAACAATCCAAGAAATCAAACCAAAAACAACTCAACAACAACAACAAAAAAATAAAAACATTCCAAACTCCATATGTTATGTGGTTAACAATAATGTTGTTGACTAAAGACTTTAGCAAATATATATGTTTAGTTGTAGGAAGGCATAGGGATAATGGGAATGTTATTTGTGTTTGTGTGTGTATATCATATCATTAGCTGTTCCTGGCAGTGCAGAATGAAAGTCTGTTAAAAAAAGGAAGGGCAAAATAAATGTAGAAAAAGCAAAATAAAGTAAAAGAACAAAATAAAGAAATCAAAGTGTGTATATTTTCAGCAAAAATAAATTTCGCACATACACCGAGGGTATAATGATACCAAAAAGTTGAAATAAAAGTGTAGGAAAAGATGGCACATACAAAAAATGAAAGCTGAGGAGGCTGTAATACTAGTGCACAAAATAAACTTTAAAGTCAACCAAGGTGGAAGCAGAGCAGAACAGGGTTAATTTGAAAGATTTTATTTATTGTTCCTAGATTAAATGCCCTGAAATACAACTTCAAATATCAAAACTAAAATTAATAGAACTGCAAATAGGAATTGATACATTTACTATGTATCATCATTTGTCAAATTGTTAAATGTTTTCCTTTATCACACCTGTCAGTAATTTATGAATCAAGCCAATGAAAAGTTAGTAAAGTTATGGAAGATTTAAATTACATAATTAATAAGCTAAAGGAGTAGACATAGATAAAAAACAGAGTCCTGCAGGGGGTAGAGAAACATTCTTCGTTAACTCATATGGGTTGTTTATAAGAATAGACTATCTTCTGGGAAACGGAGAAAGAATTCAAAGACTCAATCTTTTATATATCCTCTATCAATCCTGTATATATCATATTTTTTTTAAGACAATTATTTTAGAAGTCAATGATGATAAATTTATGTTTAAATGTTTCTTTTTTTGACAGGACTGGGGATTGAACCCAGGGTCTCGCGCATGTTAGACAAGCACTCTGAACTACTTCCCCAACCTTTCTTATTTATTTACTTTTAACGACAAGATCTCCGGAATTTGCCTAGTATGAGCTCAACCTGAAAAAATTTTAAGAAGTTTCATAGTTGAAGTGTTTGTTTCTTCATGGCTGCCCAAGATGACCCAGTTCTTTTTTGTTGTTGTGGTTGTTTTTTAATTTTTTGAGCCAGGGTCTCACTTTGTAGTTCAGGCTGGCCCTGAGGCTCAACCTCAAACTCACAACAATCCTCCTGCCTCTGCCTCCCGAGTGCTGGGATTACGCCGCGCACCTGGCATTGTGGTGTGTGGTTACTGGGTTTGAACTCGGGCCCTGGCAGGGCAGGCGCCGGAACCACTGAGCTAAATTCTCAGCCTAAATTGACCCAATTCTTTGGGGAAGCAAAGTCCCCGGGCTCCGCAGCCCAGTCTGACCGACTGCTGACAGTGCCCAGCTGGGCAGAGTCTGCCGAGGAGATTTCCCAGTCGGATGCTGAGTTAGTGAAGTTCAAGGATCAAGTTAAAGAGGTGAGCGAGGGACCTACAAACACGTGTCAAACAAGCTGTGCGTTTTAGAGCAAAACGGATGCGTGAGCAGCAGCAGGAGGACTTTGCCCAACAGTCGTTCAACGCGGAACACGCCGATTATTTCATCCAGTGGGAAGACGTCAAGACGACCACGGTGGACACTATGAAGCTGGGAGTAAAGGAAGTGAAAAGGGTCCATGCAAGCGAAAACTGGCCAGGTTGAGGATTCACACGACCCAGAGGATATGATGCAAGATGCAATGAGATTCAAGGAGCGCTGTGTCGCCGCAGGGACCCGGGGGTTTTCAAGGCAATGTCTAGAAGAGGAGTTGGGCGCCTGGGGTGCTGAGCTTCGGGCTGATGGTGGTTCTTACTGACGCAGCGTGTGAACCTGCGGCCCTGGAAGGGGAGACCCCGACCAAAGCAAGGACCGAGTCCTGGTGTGTCAATTCGGATTCCGGCAGAACCCTGCTCCTCGGGCGGAAATATTGCCACAATAGGTTCTGAAAGGTCTTTCTTTCTTTCTTTTTTTCTTTTTTTCTTTCTTTCTTTCTTTCTTTCTTTCTTTCTTTCTTTCTTTCTTTCTCTTTCTTTTTTTTTTCTCTTTCTCTCTTTCTTCTCTTTCTGCTTCCCTCCCTCTTTCTTTTTTTTCTTCTTTCTCTTTCTCTTTCAAGACTAACTTAAAAAAATCCTTGATTTTTGTATGACTTACTTTCATTCATGCATAATTAAAGTAAAACTAAGGAAAAGAGAATCTTTAATAAGTTCAATGACAGTAAAATCTACAGTCTCAATATAACCTTATCAAATTCATAATATAAAGATGAGATTTTGGAGATTGTTCGTGTTATGTTTCAAGAATGCCTTCTATTGTGGTAGTATTGGTGGCTTAGTGATGGTCCTTTCATAGGATTTGTGGTATCTTTGAGCAATTTGTTACTATGTTTGGTATTAGAATAGAATTGTCATGACTGTATTACTAGTGGATATTTTAATTTTGTGGTTTTATCAGTAATTCTAGGATTGCCTCCTTCTGACTTTTGAACAATAGAAAGAACTTATTTTTAATATATAGGACATTTATTTATACTCTATAAATGTTTTTGAAAATGAAAATAGTTCTACAGTTCATTGGTCAAAGATAAAATCATATTACTAAAGAGAAAAATGTGATTTAGAGTAATAGAGAATGTGTAGTTATATAGGTGAGGTGACAAGTAATTAATCAGTTTGATTTAATCATCCTAAAATGTTCAAAGTATCACACTGAACCCCACAAATTTGTGCAACTATTATTTACTAATTAAAATCTTATAAAGGGAAGTTATGGGAAACTTCCAGTTTTAAATACTTGTACTACAGAAAGAGAAATTTAAACATCGCTGATGCCTCTAGCACTCCAGAGGACTGAGGCAGGAGAATCACAAATCTGAGCCCAGCCTGGGTAACCTGGTGGCTTAGGGAGACCATTTCAAAATAAAAAATAAAAAGGACTGAGGAAGTAGTCCAATGAGAAAGTCCTCAGTTGAATTTCCAGTACCTAACACATACACACACACACACACACACACACACACACACACACACACGAGATTCTCTTTAGACATTGCCCACCGTATTCCATATGAATGATATGATGCTCTTGGAGTGGGAAAACAGTGCTTCTCAAGGAGGGTTATCCAGGGCCTTCAACATTAATGGCAATATTTAGGTTCCTAAACTGAGTGGCTGGTGCCTCATCCTTTCATATGTAAAGAATTAATTGAATAGGAGAAGTATACAAATCCTGCAGATAGAGAATATGAGTTCTTATTCCAGCTCTACTTCTAATATAAAACTATGTCATCTTTGGCAAGTCACTGAGCCTCACTGAACTTTGTTTTTTTTCATTTTAATAAATGGTTATAACAAATCCAGCCTTACCTATTTTATAGGATTGTGTGAGGATCCAGTGTACTTGAATGCATTTTGTGGTATTAATGAAATGAGATATTCACATGCAACACAGTTTTCTTTCATATGAACTCAAAGGTTCATCTCTCCAAACTAGTGTTCTAACTCCACGTGATGAGAGGAGAGAGTAATCAGTGTAATCACGCAGGTCTTCCCCTGCCAGTTACAGCGCTCTGTGTAGTTACGAGCCAGAGACTGTCGAAAGCTGTTAGCCACGAGGCGTAGCTGGCCTTGGAGGGAGAACTGGCCCTGGAGTTATAAAAACGGATTTTGAATCCGGGGTTTGTCATTTATTAACTCTGAAATGTTGGCAGTTTGCTCCCCACCTCTGCTCTTCAGTTTCTTTATCTGTGAAATGGTGGCTTTGTTGCCAAGAAGGAATGGAACTATTTTCTTAAAAGACAGCTGGGCTCCTCTTCTGTTTTGTATCCACACTGGCTGCGTGGGAATCGGCAGCCCGTTTCCTCAGCCAGGCCATTCACACGAGTAGGGGATTTTCATTCTGAGTGCGGCACGCCGGCTGACTGCTTTCTTCTGTGCTGGCAGCCTGTCTACAGACGATGGCCGAGTCTGCTTCTTAATTTGTGACTTGCTCATGGGCCATTTGCAGGCAGCAACACGTGTGTTTCCTATCAGAAACTGCCACTTCCCCTCAGGTCCCTCTGCTCCTCCTGCTCCTGCTCAGCAGCAGATAACCCAACCAGGAGGCTTGATGGTGCATTTTATTGTGATTACATGGCACGGTGCTGCATAAGGCGGTGATGTGAATTAGGCTTAAGGCCTAGATTAGGAAATCACATTATTGTGATGACTGACATCTAGGGATAATTTCTTAAAAAATTAAACTTCTTATTTTGAGATAATTAGAGATGCGCGTGTAATTGTAAGAAACAGTGCAGAATTCCTGTGTGTCCATTTTACTCAGTAACCCCTGATGGTTTCATTTTACAAAACTGTATTTGGTCAGTGTTGCAAACAATGCAGTGATCGTTTTCAGGGCTACCTGTTCTCGCTCGTGCAGGTGCTTAGTTCTGTGCCATTTATTATCATACATGTAAGTTTGAGTAAATACAGCAGAAGAACGATTAAGAACAGTTGCATCTCCACGAAGGTCGATGGTGTTGTCCTGTGGGACGGCCTCCTCCCTTTCTTACACTTCTCAGTTTCTTCACTTCAGGAGTGCTATATAAATGGAAACATACACCCTTTGTAGCCTTTGGGAACTCATTTTCTAAATTCAGCCCAATTCCTTGGAGAGCCATCCATTGCTGCATGCATCAATAGTTCATTC
>PVIR01038104.1:0-14741 GCA_004026965.1 Petromus typicus
GCACCGAATCACAACTGAGAGGTGATCCAAGAGCATATCGGGTGAAGCCTTCTTCCTGTTCACCTTCCACTTGGCACTCATTACGGTTGTGAAAGGTGAAACTGGATACGCTTAAAAGCATGGAACCAGGAAGAAAATACTTGCTTTCTATCAATGACCTTGACCATCTTACCAATGAGACAATACAAAATTTGTATGTAAATCTTCTATAATGACATTGGAAGCAGTAAAGAAGCAAAAAGGTCTTGTTAATTCTCAGAAGAGGAATCTACGTGGATTTTATAAGGAATTCAGTAAGACTTCTCAGAGGAATAACCTAAAATCACCCTGAAGAATGGACTCAACAATGGACAAGAGGACATTTTAAAAGACGAAGAAATTTCAAGGCATTTCAAAATGTGGAAAATATCCACATAGATAAGGTCAGTAGAGTTGGGATGTTCTTGAGGCACAGAAAAAAAGCTCTGCAAGGTTTGATCAATTTGAGAGTAAAGAAATAGGCTAGACAGAGAAACTACAAAATGTGTTCATTCCACCCATCCATCCATCCTGAGACACTGTGAGCTCTTGATACTCCTCTTTCCCTTACTCTTAATCCTTCCTTCCCCCAACAAGTCCAGCACCTACACTAAGCTGTCCTTCATATTCAAGAGAAAACAACGTATAGTGGCCAATCTAGGTGAGGTTTGCTGTGGAAATCAACAATCTCAGTACCTTAAGACAAAGGATTTACTTATTATTTACACCATGTGTCTGCCATGTAAAAGTATAAGTTGCTTGAAACACTCGGCAACCAAGATTATGGAGCAACCACCATTGTAAACATTAGTCGTCATTCTGCCAGAAGCAAGAAATACTCATGAATGTTTCATGCTGCTAATTAAAACCTGTAGTCCAGAGGAAAGCCAGACTACTTCTGGTCAGAATTCATTGTCCACAAGTAATTCCACAACCTACAGGGGCCCACAAAGCACAATCCAATCATATGTCAGAAGTATGTAGTGAATGATATCAATGACTACTACACAACTCTAAAACACACAAACACAATGACATAATGAGGCTCCTCATTCCTCCCTGATTCTTATGACCCATAGCAAAAGTCACGTAAGACTCATGCTGAATCTGAATCCTTTTCCCTCAAATATTTTAGGTTTTTCATAACCACCAGCTTTATGAGTAACAAGCATGGCAATGATAGGATCTGGTGCTGAATGCATGATTTTTCACCTTAAAGATATAATAACAGATGTGTGGTGTTGGATGGAACACAGAGATACGTAGTGTCCAACAAAGTTCCAGTTATTGCTTTCTCCTTCCCTCCTCCCATAATCATAAAGTAACCAGCAAGTTAGGAAAGAGCCAATTTGCAGTAGCCTCTACATATGTACAGGTACACCAGGTGTTTACCACATTGTGTGACCTATCACTTGATCTGGGATATACTGGCTTAGAAGACACATACTATGTCCAGTTATTCTTTTCATGTGTATTAGTGTTTGATGCTCCATTCAGTAAAGTAACCCACTTTAGAAAGGGAGTAAAGTCTAGTATACACTAAATAAGTGAATTCATTAATGATCACCTTTATTAGCTTCAGAAAATAATTCAGGTCTTTGGTCCTAAGAACAGTACCTTGTTTGTAGTCCTAAACTTACTCTGCCATCAGCCCCAGACTTTTCAAAATTAATTTATGTAATTTATTCCCATTAGAAAAAATAAGTCCATTTCTTTATAATCATGTTTACATATATATTGCACATAGTTTTAAACAAGTACAGATACATTTTTCCTTTTATGTCTTATTTTAATATTGAAGATAGCATATTTTGTTATTCATACAGGTTTGCAATGCATAATGAATACATACATCATGAGGGGTCTGTACATGTACATAACTCATACATATCCTTTAAACTTCCCCTTTCCTGCCCTTATCTCCTATCTTCCTCCATCCCTACATTCCTCATCTTCAAAAGAACTATCTCCACTGTACTATTATTTATCTCTTTTTTGGTTTTGTTTTGGGTTTTTTGCTCTTTAAATTATTTGAACTCTTCTAATACAAGAGAAAAATGCAATATTTACAATTCTGTGTCTGATCTATGTCTCTTAGCATTATGGTCTTAGGGTGCTTCTATTTTCACACATCTCAATTTGTTTCTTCATTCTCTCGCATATATGCCATGTTTTCTTTGTTTATCTGCTGATAGGCATGTAGGCCATTCCTAAGATCTATGTACTAGGAGTTCTACTCTAAAATCACAGGTATGAATGTGGGCCTGGAACTTGAGGATAAAGACAATGATTATAATTTTTGTCAATGTAGTTCCATTTTCTTAAGCTTTCATTGTTCTGAAAGCAAGTGACCTATAATTCTGATCTTTGTTTCTCTTGACTAATTGTCATTTTTCTCTGGCTGATTTTATTTTTGGATTTCAGAAATTTAACCAGTTTGACTCTGTGTTGTAGCTTTGTGTTTATTCATCTTTGAGTTCAATGAGCTTTTCATCCATATGGATAAATATTTTTATCACATCTGGACATTTTTAGTTCAATATTTTCTCAGTTGATTGTTGCTACTGCCAATCTCTCTTCTCTTCTCTATTTTCCCTTTCTTCTTTCTGGAACTCTAACTGTATCATAATTAGTTCTCAGGTGGAAAATTAGATTTTAAGTCCCTGAACAGCTTCATGAAAATAGAAAAACAAACATAACACTCAAACAAAAACACAAAACATAATCCTGATATCCAAAACACAAAAGGACCGACAGCTACAAGACCTGTATAGCATCAACATTTGAGCAAAAAGAAACAGGCAATCAAAAGTTTCTTCCTGGTATTATAATAGAGTGAAAAACAAATTAATCACCAAACCGAAGCCCCCAAGAGCAGTACAGAAGGCATGAGAGAGTAGACAGAGGAGAGGAAGAAGATAAGGTCATGTTACTGAGGAACTGGACTGATCACACAGAGCAGAGGCACTAGACCAAGCAAATTGGCTGTACACTCACCCTGGTGGGAATCTGGGATCTGAGAAGACAACTCAGTTTCTCACTGACACACAGAGTCCCGGGGCTAAAATGGGAGAGGCCTGTAGAATTGGAGGCAGCAGTGAAATGGCCAGACAGTATCCTCCTGAAGGGCCACTCTGGAGGAAAAGAAAATTGGTAAGTGAAGTCCCTGCCATTAGCAACTGAGTCACAGTCACTATTTTGGGCAGAGGCACAAACCCGAATTCCCAAAGCCCAAAGGTACTGCACACCTCCTGGGCTGCTCTGCGGCCCAGAGAGACAGAAGAGAAAATCCACCCAGTCATTCCAGTCTGGGACTGTTGGCAACTGGTCAACAGAGTGAGGGAATTTAAGTTGGAAAGTAAAAACTCAGTCCACTCAAAATAAACAGCAGCTGGGTCATGTCCACCATTTGGAGAGAGTCACAGCCCCATCCTCCCTTTTTTTTTCTTTCACCCCTTCTCCCAAGGCCCTTTGCTATCCTGAGAGAAAGAAGGGAAGAGATGAACAGCTGCAGTGGAATGCTGGCAATAGGTCAACAGATCTAGGAAATTTATGTTGTGAAGTTGAGCAAACTCTGCTCCCAGGTTCACCAGGGTCTTGACTAAAACAAGCTGGAGACATCCACTCTGCTCTGTGACCAGACACAGGGGCAAAAGAGGCCCGGGCTGGTGGCAAGAAAGGAGCACTCCCCACCACTACCACTGCAACAGCAGATACATGCAAAGTGTAACGCAGTAGCTGAGAGAGTTCTGTGGACAGGATCACAGAGGAAACTGGGGCAAGAGACAAGGAAGACTGCTTCTTGAAGAAAGGCCCCAGATCTCAGTCCCAGTAGTCAGAAAGTTGAAGACCAATGGGAGAGCTAGGAGAGGCACTGTAGTGAGAACTTCACAGCAGTTGGTGAGTTGATGAGATCAGCCCCTCCTACTGGAATCTGGACTTTCTTCGGGGGAAGGGTAGCTCGAACCTGTAGTAGAACTGAACAGAGTTCAAACATGCAGTTAATCTGGGAGCTAAATTCCAGCCATGTAGCCAGAAACCAGCTTGAGTCTCAGTGGACTTTGGTGGGCTTGCTGATATTATCTGTCTTGGATTTGCAGGCTATTACCTTCATTGTCTACCAGTGATCCAGGGACATGCTTGGAAAGGGATCTCCTTTTGTTTTGCTTTGTTTTCCTTTCTTTTTTCCTTCTCCTCTCTTCTTCATTCCTTTCCTTTCTTATCCCTGTTATTTCCCTACTTTTTCCTCTTTTTTCTTTTCTCCATTTTCTTTCAATTTTTCTTACTCTTATAAGAGGGTGAATACAGCTCCTAGTTGTCAAACTGCTGTTAGTTTACTCTGTTCTGTATTTGTTCCTTTTGCCTCTCTTTCCTCCAGTCTTCACCAGTGTCCCAAGGTTTGTGTGATCTTACTGTGTTCTCTGGCTTTATTTCTAACCTCTCATTCTTCTTTTATTTCTCTAACCTCCTCAGCTCCTTCTAAGTCTTCCATCCAGAGGACAACGCTCCTATATTGAAAGGCTTGTATATGGTACACATGTCTGGTTAGTCATTAATTTTCATATGTGGCTACAGGTCTAGTTCATGAGGTTAAAGGTGTCAGAATAGTGGCTGCCACAGTTTGCCATTCTCTAAACCGTGTTTGATGCAGTTGTTGCTAGTGATTGTATCAATTTGGCCAAGGTAATGCAATTATTTGTTCAGTTGTCTTTCCTTTTGTTCCAGAAATGAGATTGCTCAAGGCTAATTACAGACTCAAGGCACAATGCCCAACAATACCTGGAAGATAACCCAGGAAATTCACTTCCTAAGAATTCTAAATATTAGCAAGAAAGAAATTTACAGCATTTTACAGCTAGCAATGTATGGATTAAACCAAAAACATCAATAACAAAAAAAATTAAAAAAATAAAAGCTACTTAAACAAACCCAGAATTCCAGATCAACAAAAAGAAATCTAGGGAGCAATGACATCTAACAATCTGAAATTTAACTGCCTAAACTCCTTGGACTAGCAACAAAAGAGAATATAGAAAAAAATGAAATCAGAAATAACCTCTCAGATAACAACAGAGATAGTGACTATATTGAAAGACAAAGTTAAAAAAAAAATAGAAGACTTCAGGAACGTGATGGAAATTCAGCATAGGAAACAAGTGGAATCCACCAAATTGATTCAAGTGGAGATCCAAGAGATTAAAAACTCCACTGAAAGTTTACTCAATAGAAGTAGCAAATATGAGGACAGAATCTCAGACTTAGAAGACAAGATTGCAATTAGTGACCAGGAAAGGACAGATTTCTTAAAAGTAACAAGCGACTATGAGAAATGAATTCAGCAGCTGCTAGATGATGCATAGGAGAATAACATAAGACTTTCTGGAATCAATGAAAAAACAGGAGATGGTGAAAACTACATCTAAAAACTGTTCACAGAAGTAACGGCAGAAAACTTCACAGGAAAAGTAAAAGAATTTGACATACAGGTAAATGATGTACATAGGACTCCAACTGGCCCTGATTTTTTTTTAAATCCACATATAGGCACATAAAATCAATATTTCAGAAATCCAACAGAAGAATGAAATATTAAAAGCAGTTAAAGAAAAGACATAAATGACATACAAAGGAAAGCCTATCAGAATTACAGCAGACTTTTCAAGACAAACCCTCAACTCAAGGAGAGCCTGGAGTAAAGTATTTCAAGCCCTAAAAGAAAATAACTTCCAACCTAGATTGAGGTATCCTTCAGAACTATCTTTCAAAATAAACAGGGAAATACAACACTTCTATTACAAAGATCACCTGAGAAACTTCATGAATCTCAAGCCAGCATTGCAAAAAATTCAAAACAGTGCCTTAGAAAAAGGAAAAACTGCGTGAAGCCCAACAGAGTGAAACCATAGGCAAGGCAAGAAATTAAATGGAAAAGGAAGAAAAATAAAAAATAAAAGAACCAACCAGAGGAAAATACCATGACAAAGATAAGCCAATACACATAAGTTATGCCCATAAATGTTAATGGCTTCCATTCACCAATCAAAAGAAATAGGGTGGCAAAATGGATTAAGAAGCAATATCCAAGAATATGCTGTATTCAAGAGGCACAATTCAAAAAGAAATTCATACATTGAAAGTAAGAAGATGGAAAACAATTCTCCATGCAACAGGAACCTACAAAAGAGCAGGAATGACTATCTTACTTGCAGAAAAAATAGATTTCAAACCAAAACTAATTAAGAGAGACAAAGAAGTCCATTACATCCTTTTAAATGGAACAATCCAAGAGGAGGAGATGATATTCATAAATATGTGTGCACCATATGCTAGTACACTCACCCAACTATATAAAACAAATATTTATGGACATGAAAATGCAAATAAGTGCTAATAAAATGCTGGTGGGGGATTTCAATACCCCAAGTAGACAGATCACAGACAGACAGATAAACTAGATAAAAAAATCAACAATGAAATGCTAGAACTGAAGCAAACTATTGCACAAATGTACTTAATGTATGTCTACAAAGTGTTTCACCCCACAAAATCAGAATACACATTCTTTTCAATAAGTCATTCCCCAAAATAGACCATAATGCTAGCTCATAGAACATGTTTAATCAAATGCAAAAGAATTGAAGTTTTCCCCCTGTATATTGTCAGACCACAATACAATGAAAAAGATCAACAGTAGAAGAAGCTACAAGAACTTTACAAACACATGGAAATTAAATAAAACCCTCTTGAACAACCAGTGAGCCACAGAGGAAATTAAAGAAGAAATTAGTTTCTACAATTAAATGATAACACCATTACAACATACAGAAATTTATGGGACACAATGAAAACATTTCTATGATGGAACTTCATAGCTGTGAATGCCCCTACTAGAAAATCAGAGTGAGCTCAAATAAATAACCTGATGCTTAACCTCAAGCTCTTAGAAGAAGAAACACAAGACAAACTCAAGGATCATACAAGGATGGGGTAATTATAAAGATCAAAGGAGAAATCAGTGAAATGAAGACTAAGAGAATGATACAAAACAACAAATTGAAGAGTTGCTTCTTTGAAAGAATAGACAAAATTGACAAACCTTTAGTCAACATTATTTTTTTAAAAAGGAAAGAAAAAGCTCAAATTAACATAATTGGGGAAAAAAAAGGATGAAATCAAACAAATCCAGCAGAAATCCAGAGAATAATCAATACCTTCTTTGAGAAACTGTAATCTAATGAGATGGAAAACACAAAAAATGGATTTCTAGACACATATGAATTTAAAAAGTTGAACAATATGATGTAAAATTCTAAGCATTCCAATATCAATCAGTGAAATTGCAAAAATAAGTAAAAACTTAGCAATAAAAAAAGACCTGGTCCTGATGGCTTCACAGGATGATTTCTCAATGATAAATGTGACCATAATATATATTTTAACTTTACCAGTAAACTGAATTTTAACAAAAGAAAAAAGAACACTGAGAATCAACAAATGAGATCCTATCAAAATTTTTCAAATTCTACACAGCAAATGAAATAACCAACAGAGTAAAGAGACAATTTACAGAAAAGGGAAAATTTTTGTGACCCACTCTTCTGATAGAGGACTAATATCTAGAGTATAGAAAGAAGTTAATAAATTAGATGCACTGAAATGAGAATCAGCATACATCATGTATGGGTACAAATTCTCAGTGATGAATGTGATCTTAATGTACTTACCTAAAATGTACTAATAAATTCAATAAAAGGGAAAATTAAGATACCCCTAAATAAAAGACTAAATCTAAAAAACTAGGTACTTCTCAGAAGTACACATGGTTAATAAATACATTCCCCTTTAGAGAAATGGAAATTAAATAACTCTGAGATTCCGTCCTGCTCCGCCAAGAATGGCAATCATCAAAAATTCAAATAACAACAAAAGTTGGTGAGGCTGCAGGAGTGAAGGGGGTGGAAAAGGAAACTGTGCGTGATGGTGGAAACATAAACGAGTACAATACCATTGCGGAAATTAGTATGGAGATCCCTCCAACACACAAAGCTAGAAATTCCATTTGATCTCGCTATTGTTCTTCTAGATATTTCCCCAAAGAGTTAAAGACATCATATTACAGTGATGCATACTCATCTTTATAGCATGTTATAATACCTTTTTAAAAAGATATATCATATACCACTACAAATCCCCTATGATGAATGTGATCATTGTGTATATAGAAAGTATACCAATATAAGTAATTTTTAAAAAAATGTTCAGAAATTGAGTATTTATGATTCAAATTCATTCATGATTCCTACTGAGCCAAAATTTAAATTTTTAAATTTTTTCAAATTTTTCTCATGTCTTTTGCTTCTAACTCTCATTATAAAACTGACTAAAAGCAGCTACCATTTCCCATGCTACATCCTGAACATGGAGCTGTCTTGAAATTTACTCTGCCAGTGCATACCCCCTACCCTTAATTTTAGCCTCTCACAAAATCTCATAACAAGGCAAAATGCAGCCAACATTTTTTTTGTGAGAGTATAACACCCGGTCTGTAGTCTAATTGCTTTTATTCCTAAGTAAAATATGAACATAGCCTTTCCTGTCCACATTCTCATCAGCATTCTGCCTTCAAAGCTCTGATGGGGATCACCTGTTAGTTCTGCCAACAGAATTCTAATGCTCTTCAGCCCACATCACCAAGCTTTTCCAAACGCCTTCCACAAACCAGTTCCAAAGCTTCTGAATCACTGGTCAGTTACATTCACAATAACTGCTCCACTTTTCTGGTGTGAGTTTTAGTATATATGCTGCCAAAGTAAGCACAAGGATTTGATGGATGTTTTATATAAATATGAAAAACGTGATGCCACATAAGATAAGTAGTCATTTAAGGAGAAAGAAGAGAAAAAGGTTGCTCTGGCCAGTGATTCTCAAGCTGTGGTCCACAGGTGCCTAGAGTTCCCAAAACTGTAGCATGGAAGTCATGACATCAAAATTTTGATATAATTCTAAGATATATTTGACTTTTTCACTCTCATAAGTTTACAGTGGAATATTTTCAGAAGTCACATAGTCTGTGATGATGTCAACAATGTGGTGAAAACTGTAATATGTATTTTCTAGAGCGTTCTAAGGTTCTGAAATATAGAAAGTAGAGGGCTGGTGATTTAGCTCTGTGGTTCCGGCACTGGTCTTGCAAGTGCAAAGACCCGGGTTCAATCCCCAGTTAACCATATACAATACTGGGTGTGGAGACTCACACCCAGCAACAATCAGTACCACAGACCACAGTGCCAGGCATGGTGGCTCACACCTGTCATCCCAGCACTCGGGAGGCAGAGGCAGGAGGATTGCTGTGATGTGAGTTGGAGGCTGAGCTCAGGGCCAGCCTGAACCACAAAGCGAGACCCTGTCTCAAAAAAAAAAAAGAAAGAATATAGTTCTTAGAATACAGACATATGCATTTATAGAAATTAGTATTTGTACTGAATCTATTAGCCTTTTTATTATGTCTACTGTGATTCCTATAACACTGCCATCTACCAAGCTGCCATTTTTAAAACTGACTTTTTCTTTTTTAGACAGGGTCTTGCCCTGTAGTTCAGGCTAGCCTTGAGCTCACTATGTAGCCTGAGCAAGCCTTGAAATGTTTCAGCATAAAATTTAGAAGGAAAAATGTAATCACTTCCTTCTTTCCCTCAAATCTCTGCCTGCAATGAGCCAGTTACTTCCCACTGCACTTGGAGAGAGATAAAATCGATAAAATCCTTTTAACAGACCCTATGTTGTGACCTTGCTCACCTCTCTGCACTCCTAACCTCCTGTTCGCCTCATGATCTTTTCCCTTCTAGAAATAATGATCTCTGCTACTCCTTAAATATACACGGATTGCTCCCACTTTGAGGTTTATTCATTTACTATTTTCACTATCTCAGCTACCCACATATTTCCATAGTTGCTCCCTCTGCAGGTTCAGACTTTATTCAAACAATATTCAAAATCCTTCACTTTTTTCCTCCTGGGAACACAAGTATCTCATGTGCCTCAGGCTTTCCTAGATCTCAGACTGGCCATGCAACCAGATTTTACGCCAAAAGAATGTGAGCTGAAATAACGTGCTTTTCAGCCTGCCTCAGACAAATCTTTTATCAACAATCCTGTCCTTTGATCCAGCCATTGGCTGAAGAAAGAGTTAACTGAGGAACTTAATGAGGATGAATCCCCAAAAGAGAGGGAAGCTTAAGACCCTGAGTCATGTTGTGGAAATCACATTCACATTTAATATAAAATAAATTTTTATGGGCTATGGCCTCAGAAAGTGTATTGGAGGATTCACTGGTGAAGTAAAAAAGAAGAGAAAGCCGTATGCTCATGGACATTTGAGCAGTGGCGAAACAGTTTGGTCAACATTACCAGAATGGGTGAGGAGGGCAGTAAAGTACAAAACATCTAAGGACAAACCAACATCTAGAAAAGAAAATGTGAGCGAGTCACCCAAGACATTCCCAGTATAGTCTGCCCTACCAAGTAGAATAAGTGTAGAATTTAGGAACAAGACAATTCTGGATTTGAATCTAGATCTAGAACTTCCTAATTATAAAACTTCGAGCAAGTTATTTATTAAGAATGAGCCTCAATTCCTTCATCTATAAAAACAAGGGCACTGCATGTGAGCTCTGTATAAGTGCTACATCAGCACTCAATAAATTCTTATTACTGTGTCAGCAAGGTCCTTTTCTCTTTTCTAGTATTGAAAATGGAGCCCAAAGAACATTAAGGGACATCCTTGGCCTTTTTTATTTTATTCTGAGATGAGTCTCACTATATTTTCCCAGGCTGGCCTCAAACTTGAAATCGTCCTACCTCAGCTTCCCAAGTGGCTAATAGTATCACAGGTGTGCACCACTACCATTGGTGAACATATTCTTATCCTTGAGTTTACTTCATTCTTCAGACAACCAACTATCTCTGGCTCAGTGGTTCTACTAATACATGCTATCAAAATGCAACTTAAAATTCAAAGACGTTATAAGTTGCCTTTATTCATAGCAACTCAGCCTGACTAGATCCCAGGAATCTTCACTCCCAGGCTCCCTTCCATGTAACCACAACCCTCCCCTTTCCCAGTATTCCAAGACTGTCCCAAGATCAAGCCTTCTCTACTTATCTACTTCAGTCTCTTTTAAGATGATAACAAGCCACTAATTGTATGAGACCTGAAGAAACTTGTTAATCCTAATATTCCATGATCTCCACTCTTCTCCCCAACCTCCATTCTTAATGAACTCCCTGGGGTTGGTAGATGGAATGACTCCCTCTCTCCTTAGGGTGAGTCTGTCTGAAGAACGCTCACCTCTTTCCAGGTCGCCACCCCTTCTTCACTATTTGGTGAAAGCTGGAATGAATAACAATGGCAGGTAGGGATGGAGAAAAACCATGTGCTCCTCATGCCTAAGGTCATATTTGAAAGATGGTAACAGAGGGAGAAAGAGAAGTGCTGAGATCACACACTCACACACACACCTTGGGGTATGTTGAATCCTGTCTCCTCCCACATCGAGTTTGGGCCCTTTCCTTCCCCACCTACTATGAGAGTTGTTTTCCTCCCTCTGCTCCTCATTCCTCTTCTAATCATCAAAGTCCATGAAGCTGAGGAGAACATGGTGGGACCCTTCACTCACCAGCCTGGAGGTCACCGACCCTTTTCTCAGTGAGTAGCTATTATTTTTCATCTCATCTCTGTATGGAAATCCTGCAATCCCTGAGCAGGGATTCCCTAATTCCCTGAGCATTAGAATCAGAAATAATTTTGTGTGACATCTTCCTCTTAGCAGGATAGAATCTGAGGTTTTCTATTGCTGAAACTATAAACTAGATAATTTGCCTATACTAGTTAAATTGTAGGAATCCTGCCTAAATTTCTAGTATCACAGTCTCATATACTCTTCTTCCTCTTCCATTTACATAGCATAGGAAAGATATGTTATTGGTGAGTAATATTTCACAAAAAGGGGTTCTGTATTTTGGGAGGGAAGTTGTAGCTGCCCTGATGTATAAGCCACCTCCTGCTTGACTCTTGAGCCAGCCCCACTGAGAAAAGCTCCAGATTCTATGGTTTCTTCTTTTTTTTTATAATTGAAATCTTTATTGGTACATTACATATACACATCATGATTGCACTCAACAATGAGAATTTCTACCAGTATATGACACGACTTAATTCTCATTTTTTCCCATAGCCCTACCCACCCTACCACTCCCATCCCCTACATACATAAACTTTGTTTCCTTTCTTTTTTGTTATAATCTCATTATTTTCCCCCTTCACCCTATTTTTCTTTGAGTATTTTCTATTTTGCAATATATAACATACAATTCTAGGACTCATTTACATCTTTATTTTCTCATACCAGAGAAAAGATGTGATATTTACCTATCTGTGACCTATTTATTTCACTTATGAGGATATCCTCAAGGTATGTCCATTTAAGTAGAAATTATTCAAACTTACTGTTTTTATGGCAGAGTAATATTCCATTCTGTAAAAGAATCATTGCTTTTTTATCCAGTCTCCAGTTGATGGACACTTGGGTTGTGTCCAAGATTTAGCAATCACAAACTGAGCTGCTATAAACATGGGTGCACATATGTCACTGTGATATGAGTCTTTTAATTCTTTTGTGTATATACCTAGCAGAGTGATGGCTGGGTCAAATGGGACCCCCAATCCTAGCTTTTTGAGGAATCTCCAAACTGATCTCCACAGGGGTTGTATGAGCCTACAGTCCCAACGACAGTGGAGAAGGGTTCCTTCTTCTCCGAAGCCTTGCCAACATTTGTTGCTGGCTAATTCTGAAATGACAGCCATTCTTTGTGGAGTGGGATGAAATCTCAGTGTTGTTTTCATCTGCATCTCTCGAATGACTAATGATGTTGAGCATTTCTTCATATACTTCTTAGCTGCTCTTACTTCTTCCTCTGAAAAGTATCTGTTCATTTCAGATGCCCATTTTAGAACTGGGTCTTTTTTTTTTTTTTTTTTAGACAGGGTCTCACTTTGTAGTTCAGGCTGGCCCTGAGCTCAGCCTCCAACTCATATCATAGTAATCCTCCTGCCTCTGCCTCCCAAGTGCTGGGATTACAGGCGTGAGTCACCAGGCCCAGTACTGTGGTATGTGGTACTGATTGCTGCTGGTTGTGAGTCTCCATGCCCCAGTATTGTATGTGGTTAAGTGCAAGACAGGCACCGGAACCACTGAGCTAAATCCCTGGCCCTGAATTGGGTCTTTAAATTTGGGTGGGCTGATTTTTTTGAGCTCTCTATATATTCTAGATAGTAGCCCTTTGTCTGAGGAACAGCTGGTAAAGATTTTTTTCCCACATTGTTGGTTTCCTCTTTGCACTGTTGGTGGTTTCCTTTGCTGTGCAGAGCTTTTTAAAAGAATGAGGTGCCATTTGCTGATTTCTTCTGCCAATTTCTGTGCTATAGAGGTTTTGTTCAAGAAGTCTTTACCTAAGCCATTGTCTTCAAGAGTTTTTTATTTATTTATTTATTTATTTATTTATTTTTAGGTTTTTGGAGACAGGGTCTCGCTTTGTGGTTCAGGCTGGCCCTGAGCTCAGCCTCAAACTCACATCACAATCCTCCTGCCTCTGCCTCCCGAGTGCTTGGATTACAGGCGTGAGCCACCACGCCCGGCACTGTGGTATGTGGTACTGGTTGCTGCTGGGTGTGAGTCTCCACACCCAGTATTGTTATGTGGTTACCGGGGAATCGAACCCGGGTCCTTGCACTTGCGAGACAGGCGCCGGAACCACTGAGCTAACTCCCCGGCCCCATCTTCAAGAGTTTTACCTAACCTGTTTTGCAGCAGGTTTAGAGTGTCTGTTATAATATTTAGGTCTCTTATCCACTTTGATTTTAGCTTGGTACACAGTGAAAGAACTAGGTCTAGCTTTAGTCTTTGGCAAGTTTAAACCCAGTTTTTCCAGCACCATTTGTTAAAGAGGCTCTCTTTCCTCCATTGAGGATTTGTGGCTCCTTTGTCAAAGATGATCCTATGGTTTTAACGCAAGTTCTGGACATTTTCAGAGCAACATGGACCACAAGCTCATATGTGAGGGTCAAAAGGGAAAACTTCTGAGACCGCCTCAGTTGTCATACACCTTGCACTGAAAATTCATGACAGCCCTTCTCTGAGCCTTGATTTTTCCTATTGAAGTGAGTATGTCATTATCAACAATATTTTCATACTACTACTGATAGTCATTCAATGTATAAAACACACAAATAGAATTTTCACAATTAAAGAGTAGACTAGAAATTCTCCCCTCAACATCCCCCTCAGCCTCCTGAACCTTCGTGGGAGGTTCCTGAGTCTCCAAGGACACAAAGAGAAACCGTTAGGCAAAGTTCTAAGATCACTTCCATCTCAACAACCTAGGATCTCACAAACACAGTGGTACCTCAGTTTACAAACTTAATACTCCCCCAATTTGGAGCACAGACTAAATTGGATGAGAACCAAACCAAACTCAGTGGTTAGGCTCAACAGTGACCTTAAGGGACAATTTGATCATTTCTTATCCAATTCAGTTTGTGATCAGGATCACAGAAAAAATTAAGTTTATGAACTGAGGGACCTCTGTAATCTCATGGTATAAAATGAAAGCATGATGACTCCACGAGGAACCTGAGTTGTTCTGGGCTGAGGCTAGCTGAGGGTGAC
>PVIR01038106.1:0-14728 GCA_004026965.1 Petromus typicus
TCTGTCCTTCACTTCTCCTTGGTGACTTTGACTTTGATGAGAAGAGGTGGAACAATTAGATGGTAAGTGAGAATCCTTCAGAGCTGAAAATAAAATTCTGGCCAGGGACGTTGCTCTCCTTTCCCCCCAATGTTTTTACATCCACTGAGAAAGAATTGCGATCATGTCT
Organism: Petromus typicus; assembly: GCA_004026965.1. Taxonomy (NCBI): domain Eukaryota; kingdom Metazoa; phylum Chordata; class Mammalia; order Rodentia; family Petromuridae; genus Petromus; species Petromus typicus. The sequence goes on from PVIR01038106.1 coordinate 170, forward strand.
CCTTGGCAAGGCCCCTAAAATGTCACACCTGGATATTTTAGGACCCAAGTCAAGTTTGAAGAACTGTGTTCCTTCTTTCCAGCCCTCTCGTCAGAGAATTAAACCACAGGGATAACAATCCTGTAATTTTAACTATATTTATAAATCCCTGATCTTTCATGTAGTGCTTTTTTCCCTACTCTGTGCTTAGCCTGAATGTTGCTATTTTCACAGAGGAAATCAGAGGAAAGAGGCTATAATTATAGGTCAAACACCAGCTCTGAACGCAGCGAAAGCAGCAGAAAGCCCAGGCTCCCTGCCCTCTTCCGGGTTCCACCCGGACCCTCCTACCCCTTGCCTGAGCCTGTGTGAGCCCTTCACCTCTGTCCTTGTATCTTTGCTCTCTTTTGTTTGCCTGCCCAGCGTATCACAAGACAAAAAGGGAAAGTTAGAATCGAAAGCCAAGCAGTTAAAACTCATGATGTGAAGGCAGGCCTGCCTCTTGGAGATAATTCAAATGGAAAAGAAAAGAAAAAAAAAATTTCAGGTCATTGGCCTTTTTAAACAGACCGCCGGCAATATTTACTCCTCCTGAAATAGCGCAGTCACATGAGATCAAACCGTGTTCGGTAAAGCCTGCAAAACAAAAGGACGATTTAGAGGCTGGCACGCACTCCGAGAGTCCTCTGTTCAGCGGGTGGATGGCGGCCTCTGTTTCTGGGCTTCCTGGCCATCTTCTGCCTGAGGCCTGTGGCTCAAGGTCAGGTGACCTTGAAGATGTTGCCCAGCTTTTCCCCTACAAAGCAGAAAGGTAGCCTGGCAGTAGGGAGGAAGGCTGGCATGAGAATGTGACATCTAATGTAGGACTCGTGCCTGAGTCCACGCTGTGGACATTGTAGGAGCAGCTGCCAACAGTGTCCCTAACTCTCCAAGACAGATCCTTCCCATCCTGTCATTTCTTCTGTCTTGTTTACCTCTCTTCTCTGTCTGTCTGTCTCTCTCTCACACACACACACACTCACACATATGCACACACTCACACACATATCTTTCTTCCCTCTCCTTTTCTGATAGTCCCCCCTGCCTTCCCACCTGATCCGTTAGTTCTCCGCTAAGGCCCTTCATGCACCTTTGTCGATCAATCCCAGTGTGGCTCAGAGGGTCTCCAGTATCTGCTAATGTTATGTTTCATGAAAGTAGTCACAGGCCAGGTCCAGTGTCACAGAAAAGTCCTGAGACAGGCTTCACTGAGAACACAAGGGCAATTTCTTGACCTCACTCTTTAAATCTTTTCTCCTCAGTTGTCCATGATTCCTTCCAAAAGTCAAAAGGTGCAGTGGTGCATGCCTATAAGTCCAGCACTGTTAGAGGCTGAGGCACAAGAATCATAAGTTTGAGCTACTTAGTGACTTAATGACTTATGATTGTTTCAGAATAAAAAAGGGCTGGAGATGTAAAAAATGGCCCTGAGTTCAATTCCCAGTGCTGAGAGGAATAAAAGGAAAACTCAAAAGCCATTTAAAAATACATTATATTTGTGAGCACCTCATGCTTGCCCAGAGCCTTTCTCATCCACTGAATCCTGAATTTCATCTTTCAGTCACACAAGGGGCTGCCCAGAGCAATGGAGGAAACAGAAAACCAAGGAGGGTCTGAAACACGCCCCAGTCAGCCCGAGAGCTGTGAAGATGAGGAAATGAGACCATGTCCAGATGCCGAGAGGGAGACTCTAGCATGTACCATAGCAGTCTGCAATCCAGGCTTCTCTGCTCAAGCTCTGAATGCTCTGCTGGCAACAAGTTCATCCCTTGGCGCTCCATGGAGCAGATTCTCACGCGTATCTAAGTTTCCTTCCTTTATATCAAGAGTCAAAGTCCTACTGGTTTATCTTCTAGTGTACATGCCCAGAGGTACAAATGTGGAGAAGAGTTAGCTTGAGATCTATGCAACTTTCTCTGTTTTCTCAAGTGATGCCTATCAAGAAAACTACTTTGGGGCCCAGTGACCTCTGTCTATGTATCTGTCTATCATCCCTCTCTCTCCCTCTAGCTCTCTACTCTACGTCATGAGCAGACATTGAGCACTCAGCCCTTTGCTAGGACATGCTGGCAGGGATAAATAGGGTGATAGGTTTTTGAGGAAAGGAAACCCTGAAAAAGTATAACAGAAACTTGCACTTTTACTTCTCACAGCCTCAACCGAATATCTGTGTCACAGGGCCACCCTGGGCTGCAGGGGCCAGCTCCACCTGGGGCCACAGAGAGCAAGGTATGCAGGGGACAGCCCTGAGCAGGGTCAACAGGTGCACGGGCTAAACACATGCTCTGAGCTCTGACTGATGCTGTCACGGCCCTGGGGGATCTGAGCTTGAGTTACCTCTGCCGGTTCCACTGAAGCCAAATTCTTCCCTGGATTCTGCTTATTCTCTGTCACACTTTCCTACTCCTCTACTGGCTTTTCCTGGAAATACATCCTTAAAAGTCAGGATCACGGGGCTGGGGATTTAGCTCAGTGGTTGCGGCGCCTGTCTTGCAAGTGCAAGGACCAGGGTTTGATCCCTGGTTAACCACATACAATAGTGGGTGTGGAGACTCACACCCAGCAGCAATCAGTAGCACATACCCCAGTGCCGGGCATGGTGGCTCACGCCTGTAATCCCAGCACTGGGGAGGCAGAGGCAGGAGGATTGCTGTGAAGTGAGTTGGAGGCTGAGCTCAGGGCCAGCCTGAACCACAAAAGCGAGACCCTGTCTCAAAAAAAAAAGTCAGGATCACAATTCTCATTTTAGAATGTGCCCCTGGGAAACCCAGCCAAAGACAAGGTTTTGTTCTGTCCTGAGCTCACCCTTGGCCCTGGTCTGGGAGATCGAAGTGAAGGGGGGAGAAGGAAGAATGGGGGGCCGGGCTACCTTCAGGAGACAGAATTAGAAGCTGAAGACAAGGGGCAAGGTCAGTGGTCAGGCAGGGAGAGAGACGTGCCCCAGGTCTGCATAGATCTGTCCCCAGTGCAGGGAAAGAGGGCCAGAGGGAAGCAGAGCACTATGACGCTAGGATGTGCAGTCTGCAGAAGAGAGATGGAGACAGGAGAACAAGTGGACAGAGCTGGCAGCTTCTTCCAGGTAGCTTCTCAGGAGCAGATGGCCATGGCAGACTCATGTCTGTGTCCATGGGAACCACCATCCGGGACTCCCAGAAATAACTGGGAGGGAAAGAAGAGCAGCTCCCTGCTACCATGGACGCACCCCAACAGCACCATGCTAAGGAAGGAGGCCGGACTCGGGGCCACAGCACACATGGTTCTGTCTATACGAAGAGGCCAGCGCAGGGAATCCATACACAGAAAGCTGACAGGGGGTCGCCAGGAGGTGTAGGGAAGTGATTGGTGGACATAGATTTTTTTTTTTTCAGTAACAAAACTGTTCAAAAACTAATGGTGATGGTTGTATGACTTCACAAATATATTCAAAGTCACCAATTTACACTTTAAATTTTGTGATACTTAGTTATTTCTCAAATTAGAGAGAGAAAGAACTAGAAAACTTTAGCACTGTAGGAAAAGGCCTAAGGGCCTGAGGCACCATGAGAAACCTGCAGGTTGGTGAAGGGCTGTCTATTCATGCATCTTCTGCACATTTGTTGCCAAAACTGTCCCCGTTAGGATGGTGAGGACTGAGCCTCTTTTCCCCATGGCAGTGTGGAGCAGCACTAAGTCATGCAGCATAAGTCTCAGTGCCGAGGAGACCCCACTGTATAGATTATGCACAGTGCAGCCCCCACGTGCACATGCTGTACACAGTGGCCTGGGCTGGTACGTAGTTTTCAGACTTCAACATTTAAGATCTCACTTGCCTATGATGAAATGCTGGAGAGTTTCTTCTAATTGTTTCACTGGTGCCCAACCTGTTCCCTATCAGTTAAAGTTTGTGAGAGTGGGGTCAGGCATATAGCTCAGGGGTTCCGGCACCTGTCTTGCAAAAGCAAGGGCCCAGGTTTGATCCCCGGTAACCACATAACAATACTGGGCGTGGAGACTCACCCCAGCAGCAATCAGTACCACATACCACAGTGCCGGGCGTGGTGGCTCACGCCTGTCATCCCAGCACTAGGGAGGCAGAGGCAGGAGGATTGCTGTGATGTGAATTGGAGGCTGAGCTCAGGGCCAGCCTGAACTACAAAAGCGAGACCCTGTCTCAAAAAACCTAAAAAAAAAAAAGTTTGAGAAGCATTGCTTCTCAAGCACAGGGACACATTCTCCTTTCCTGTCCTAATCTGAGCACCATAAGTGCTCTGGGACACTGTGACCTCCCCACCTGACTCCACACCAGAGTAGACCATGAGTCTGGCCGTAGCCCTGCCCTGTGAGGGTCTCTGAGCCCAGGCATAGTACTGTTCTGTCTGCTGTGAGTCTTCCCAGACTTTCCCAGCCTCAGCCTGGGTTCCTGGATTTAGAAGTCCATCTCATTTCTGTTTGATACTTCTGAGTGTCACCTGGTCCCTTCCACAAGAAAGGGATCCGCTGTGATGCCTGTTTCTTCTTGACCACAGGAGGTTCCAACGTGGAGTTGCGTGTCACATAACAGTCGATATTAAACTCCAGCAAAGCTGTGGCCTGAACACTAAGGCCTGTTCAAAAGGCACCACAAGCTTTCTGTCTCACAGACGAAGAAGAAGCTTCAGGTAGAAATATTGGATTCAGCTCCTGGCATCCAGGTCCTTGTACATTTCCTAAATGTTAGGGCCTAAAAATAAACCATTTTCTGATAGTGGTTAGCTCCATTTCCTCTGAAAGCTATGGTCAGGGAGGCAGTGAGCTTTCCGCCTCTGTGTTCGGCCTGTGGCTCCAGCCTCCGCTCCTCAACCCCCTCGGGGTCTATGTCTCATACAGGACCTGCCCCAGCTGGCCAGGCTGTGTTTGCTCGCAGGCTGCATGAATAGCAGTGCCGCTTCCTGGTTCCAGAGCTGGCAGAGCGCCCGTCCACCCTCAACAGGCTCTGGCCGGAGATGGCTTGCAGTCTAAGCGCTCTCTGCAAACAGGCACATGCTCCCTGTGCCTGAGGCCTGGCAGCATCTGGCCCAGCGTCTCTGCCTCCGAGGGGGTGTGTGTCCGTGAGGCTCTCTGGGTAGGTTCGTGGGGTTTGCACGTGTGTATTAGGGGTTGGAGTATTTGTGTGTATGTGTGCGTGTGTGTATTTTGGCAGCTGACATGGCTAAGTGTACGTGAAAGTTTGTATTTATAGTGAAACAACCAAAGTAAAAGTAAATATTGGTAAGAAACCACCTTATCATCACTGTAATGAACATTCCCCCCCAAAATCTCTATACAAATACAGAGCTGTAATTTTCCATAAGTGCTACCGCTATCATGGAGGACTGTTGTGTAAAGTAATAATACTGATGTTAACGGGCTGTCACTGAGTGCATGCTGTGTTCCAGGACTTGTGTCACCGTGGATGAATGTCACCTAACCTTCTCTAGCCACTCTTCGAGGCCATGGCCTTCATTATTCCCATTTTTCAGATGAGAGGACTCAGTCTCCAGTCAGCAGCCGCTCACTAAGAGGCACAGCCAGGACTGGGACCGCCTGACTTCAAGGACTGGTCTTGGCCACCACCTGAAGAAAGGTCTCATGGTCACAGTGCAGGGCTTCTGGAAAGACACGAGGATGAGTGCTGAGGGACAGTGGGTGGTGCGGCTGGGTGAGGGGCGGGAGTTCTCCCTCATTCATTCATCATCCGCCAAGAGTTGGGCACACCAAGGTCCTGGGAGAGAATAGGAACCATACACAGATTTTCTTGAGACTCAACATGTTTTAAGGGAGATAAATATATAAATAAATTAGTGCAATTATTGTAATTATATATAAATATATAACTAAATTACTACAATTCAGAGGTGTCCACAGGGGAAAATTGTGGAGATGCATTTTAGCTCTGGAGAGGGGAGTGGGGAGAGACTGAGAGAAAGTGGGCAAGGTTAAGGTTGAGTAGAGGGGATGAAAGAAGGAAAGCTACTTCAGGCTGAGCAAACAGCTTGTGCGAAGGTCCTAGGGACACCAAAATTGTGGTGGGTTAGGGTTAGAGTCAGAGACACAGGTGCAAACTCTAAAGGGTGTGAATGCCCCACTGAGGAGCTGGCTTAGCTCTCTAGGTGGAAGGCAAAGGGAGGTGTTCCGGGGTGGGGGCGGTAATGGAGTTATTATGGAATTTTAAAGGAATAACTGGACAGCAGTCTGGAGGAAGGTCCTGTACACAGGCCGGGACAGTGGCCGTGTATGAGTGGAGAAGCGGGGCTTGTCATCCACCAGTCACCTGCAGGGCGTCTTAGAACACCTGTGTGGAATCCCTCCGGGGATCTGGGTTTGGTTATTCCAGTGTGGGGCTGGGATAATAGGCTTTCTCCCCCAACCCCCGAGCTAGGTCAGTGCTGCGCCAGGGAGCCACCCAGTCCTATTCATTTATTTACTGTGGTCCAGGGGTTGAAGCCAGGGCTTCTACACTGAACTATATTGCTAGCACTGCCATTTTTTGTATCTTTATTTTGAGAGAAGGTTTCACTAAGTTTCCTAGGTTGGAGTCAAACTTGCAATCCTCCTGCTTCAGCCTGCAAAGTCCCTGAGTTTACCACTTTAAGCAGCAGTGTGGCCTTTTAAAATTTTTATTTATATGTTTGCGGTACATGGTTACAGTCATAACAAGGAGGTGGTACCTGTATATTAAGACATCACAATTCTTTTAATTTTTCCCTTTCCCTCCCTCTCCTTTTCTCCATCTCTTGGTCCCCCTCCCCTTTGCAAAAGATCTATCTCCTGTTTCCTGTTATCTTGCCTGTAATTTATTTGTATTTTGGGTTTCTCATATACAAGAAACCATGCAATATTTAAGTTTGTGTGTCTGATTTATCTCATTTAACATTATAGTCTCAAAGAGCATCCATTTTTCTACAGATGATGTAAGTTTTCCTTCTTCATAGCAGAGCGGGGCTCCATTTGCACGATGTAGACTTGAAATGCTCCACAGTGAGTCTAATATATGACTGGGGCTGGGACAGAGTGGTGGTGAAGAACAGCAGCTTTTGGCTACTACCAGCAAGCAGGAGACCTTGGTGGACTCCTCATCTTTTTAAGCTTTCCGTTTTCTTATCTGTAAAATGGAGTGATGTTGGCTACCCCACTGGCTTGTGGCCGACTCAGGCCAGGGCGGGGTTTCCTCACTGTTCTGGCAGAGAGCAGAGTGCGAGCACTCACTGCATGGCTGTTGTCATTCAAGATGCTGCAGTGACTCAGAAAGATCTGAGAAGAGAACATGCTAGCTTACAATGATGCAAAAAAAGGGGCAGGATGCATCTCTGGGGAGAGAGCTGGCTTAGCCCTGGGGTCCTGGGCTGCATTCCCAGTACCCACAACGAGAAAGCAAACAAGAATTAAAAGGGAACTTACAGACATAACTGAATACAAAGCATATGAGCTCTAACTCTGCTTGGGTCCTAAAACTGCTACGCTTCAAAAGATGATCTGGGAAACTGGAATAGAGACTGAGTACTGGTTGATAAGAAAGATTCAATATCAGTTTTATCGCATGTGATAATAATATCATGGTTATGTAAGCAAATATCTTGTTATGATGCTGAAGTATTTGGGGGTAAAACGAATCAATGTCTAGAATGCTCTTTAAGATACTCCAGCCAGCAGAGAGAGAACAAGAGTGAGGGTGAGACAGAGAGAGAGAATAAATAAAACAAGTATAGTGAAACTAAATGACCATTTGTGCGCATGCACATGCATGCATGTATGTGCGCATGTGTGTGTGTGTGTGTGTGTGTGTGTGTGTGTGTGTGTATTTCTAAGGGTGGAACCCAAGGCCTCATTCCTGCTCGGTACAGGTTCTGTCACTGAGCTACATGTACCTTCAGCCAGTGGTACATGGATTATACTTAATGTAAATTTGGAAACATTTGTAATAAAATGTTTGACTTTGCTTGGTCTCAATGGGTGTTGACAGTGGAGAAGTTCACAGAAAGTGCCAGGATTGAAGACCAGAACCTAGGTGAAAGGCTCACACAGGAGCCGGAGCTGTGCACTGCCTTCCTCCCTTTCTTCCTCCCTGTGTGTTCATTTCTTTAACGTCCCTATCGAGCTGCGGAATTAAGAACAGCCAGGCAGAGCTACAGAGCACTTACGGGAAGGAGGAGGCAGGCTGGAGACTGAGCAGGCCCACTGCACACGGGAGGGGGCGGGGTGCCCAGCCGGGGGCCCAGCCGGACCTCAGACCTCAGGCAGCCCTGAGGCTTCTGTACATACAGGGTGAGGCAATCTGGGTTCGGAAAGCTGAGTGTGAATGTGTAAGGCAGGAAGCCACACGCCCCGGATGTCTGCTAGGGGCGGGGCCTGGGGAACCGATCAGGGCTCGCACTATACGGGGTGACAGTTGAACAGTGTGACATTTCCGACGCATCAAGCACCAGCAGAGTCTGCTGGTGACTATTATAAGCCGCAGGGCTGTGGCAGAGATGAATGCTAATGACTGGGGAAGAGGTGGGAGATTAGGGTGAGGGGTCGGTTCTGAATGCGCAGAATCTGAGGAGCGGACAGAACAATCTGCTGAGACACTTCAGACAACTGACTGTCCCTATCCCGTGGCCATTTTAGGAGAGAGGTGAGAAGACTCGGAAGCAGTGGATCAACTGGTGAAACCTTTCTCCCCCGCCCTCTCCCCCAAATAAAACCTGACAAAAGTTTGAAGAGTAAAGTGTAGAAAACAGTACAGGAAAGTGTGTGGTCAGTGGGTGGTGAGGGGTGGCACAGGGAATGGAGAGGCAACAGAGGGTCTCACAGGCCCAGAATTCTTGCTTTGAAATCCTGCTCTCTGGTGGCTTCTGCGTCCTATTGTGCTGAGAGACCCTCCCCACAGGCGTGAGGCAACGCTGTGGCCAGACCCCGGCCTGCTCTGAGTGTTCCCTGGTACAATTGTATAGCTCAGAGGGACGGGGCATCAGGCCCAGCCGCTGAGGGTGTGGACCAGGGCCATCACCTCCGCCAAATGCTCGAGACGACCCAATTCTTCCTGGAAATGTCCTCAGAACGTGCCAGTGACTTCCCAGGGCCATATTCCACAGAACGGGAACTGTTTTTCTGTCATGCCTACTTAATTACTGAGCTAACAAACAAGAGAAAAAAAATAGTAACATGGGGCAGATTTCGAGAGCAGAGTTTCTTCAGTTGCCTGTGGAAATCACACTAAGTTGTGCAACAAGTCTTTTGGAGTGAAAAATGGACATTCACCAGTGAAATGACGCTCCGCTCCATTGTGAAGAAGCCATTTTTCCCTCTTTGCAGCTGCAGATAAGACAACGAGACCCCACCATCACTTCCACCAAAACAAAAGCCAGCGGTCGGCTGATGCTTTGTGACATCCTAAAAGCTGTCCTTTGGTTCTTCCTTCTGATTTGTTAGTTCCAGAACATGACAGCAACAGGCCAACAAGACGTGAAGTGGATTTTTTGCTCAACTGCCTTCCTTCCTGTGAAAAAGCTCTCAATTTCTGCCCACCCTCACGCTTTACCCCACCACAAACCCACTTCCTCCCCATGAGCGTCCTACCGTGCCCTGCCCTCTGCCCACAGCCGGGGTCATGGCCAGGCAGCTGGACACGGACTGCGATTCTTACCTCACTCCCCAGCCCTGGACGGAGCTGACGTCACCGTAGAGGGTCACTTGGGAAGAAGGCAGGGAGGATTGACTGGCATGGTGACGTTTGGGTGGAGAGCATGGTCAAAGCGGGCCTTGTCTTATAATTGCTTTACATACAGCTTTTTCTTATAAGCAACCCTAAATTGACGACTATATGAAGAATAGCTACTGCTGAGTATATACCTGGTGCCCTCTAAGCACAGGACCAAGCGTGTTCTGTCCCATTTTCTCGGGTATTCCCCAACCAAGCCATGAAATGGGCACCATTACCATCCCCTTTGAAACATGAGGAAACAGGGTTCAGAGAGTTTAAGAAACCTGCCCAAGATGAGACGGCAGGCAAATGACCACACGAAGAGGCTGGTCCTGCTACGCCTCATCCCCAGCCCTGCCCTTCACCATCCTCACACACTGCCTGAAGGACACTGGCTGCTTGTTCTCACTTGCCAGAGTGGAGAAGACCATTTCAGAAGCCATTTCAGAGGGAAGCTGCTCACCAGGGCTCAGGGGTCCAACTGGCCCAGAGCCACGGGCACCTAGAACTGGTCTGCAGGACCCTGGTCTTTCTCAAGCACCTGCTGCCAAGCTCCATGGTCTCTAGGCCTCTGTCCCCATAACCTAGTTGGCTACGTGGTTACAGGGGACACAGTCATGAGTCTGACTCCGTCTACTCCAGCATCCCAGCCCAGCCTTTCTCAGACCACTGGCTGAGAACAAAATGGTTTACCGTGGCCCTCCAATTATTATTTTAAAGATAAACAAGTAACCCATAAAAGCACATGATCTACAGAGAGCTGGTCAAGAATTATAGCCTTAGGGCCGGGGATTTAGCTCAGTGGTTCCAGCGCCTGTCTTGCAAGCGCAAGGGCCTGCGTTCAATCCCCTATAACCACATACAATACTGGGCGTGGAGACTCACGCCCACCAGCAATCAGTACCACATACCACAGTGCCGGGCGTGGTGGCTCACGCCTGTAATCCTAGCACTCGAGAGGCAGAGGCAGGAGGATTGTTGTGATATGAGTTTGAGGCTGAGCTCAGGGCCAGCCTGAACTACAAAGCGAGACATTGTCTCAAAAAAAAAAGAATTATAGCCTTATACAAATTAGGTTTCTATTTGCCATGGCAGAGTGTTCTGGAGGACCGTGGTCCCTAAAAACCAAAGCCCAGACCTAGTCCTTCTCCCCCCAAAGGCATCCTGGAGGACGACAGGTATGTTTCAACTGAGCTGAGACGTCACATTCTGTTTCCATGCTCTGAGAACACTGCAGTAAAGACAAACCACCTAATTGTAATTAGACATTTCAGAGACAGAAGTGAAACCTCAGTGGTTATTAACTCAGCACCACATGGGGCTCAGAATACAGTGGAAATGAGTAGCTCTGGGGAAAAGCTGTGACAAGTGGCCTCATGCAGCACTGGCTGTGGCCAGTAGGGACTGAATTATCCAAAACAAGCTCTGGGTGGGGGAAGGAGGCAATCTCACTGTGCACAGCCCTGCAGTGGGGCTGGCACAGAGTCATGGTGCCATGGAACTTTGACCTGAGTGAAGGAGACAGGGCACACACCCATACATGGAGAAACAGACACAGGAACAACAGGTACCCAGAGCATGGCACAGATCAAGATGAAGAAGAAGTATGAAGAGAAAGAATAAGGCGTGTTTCAAAACAGAAGAGGGACAGCACGGAGCTCCGGGCTAGTCAGTCCTCATCTAGACAGAGAGCACAGTGTGAGTCTGTATAGCAAGTGTCCAGACCTCAGGGAGCCTCTGGAGCTCCGAGCTTGTACCCAGGAGCTATATTCCACGGCATTATGCTGATGCCATTTGGTTGGCATGGTTGTGCTCCTAACCTAGGCTTATTTAATGAATTCACCAACACCTACCAAGTTTCTACAAGTTTCTGTGCAGAAAGACAGCAATGGTTCCCTTCGAATAATTTAGGGTCCAGTCTAGTTGGGGAGATAGGAGAAGAAAGGGGTGATTACAGTATTGTGCAGTAAGGACCCTGTAGAAATCTGTCAGGAGTTCCTGGGGCGGGTAATACGAGGGAGACCAAAGTCCAGAGGGCATCAGAGACAGTGACACCTGAGTCATTTGAAAGAAAATGGAAGATGAAGAAAGGGGGAGAGGGCTTTCAGAAAGAGAGAGAGAGAGAGAGAGAATCAGTCCAGGATGGTATTAAAAAGAGTGAGAACACAAGGAACTCCAAATATTTAGGTGTGGCAAGAGTGCTATGAAATAGGAAGGGTTTGGTTCAATATGAATATCAAGCCAAGAATTTAATGGGAGGCATCCTTGGCATGAAAGGTTTTAGGCACAGGAATAACAGTGTACGTTTAATCCTGCAGCAGTCATGATGGTCCTGGAGAGAAGCTAGAGTAACTCCAGCGACTCTCCTCAGAGCTTACCCTTTCTCCAGTCCCCACCTCTCCCTTTTCCCTGCACTGCGAGTGGCTCAACGTACCCACCAAGAATGCTGGGAAAGCAGTCCATCCCCAGGCCACAGAGGAATAGCAACAGGCCCAGCATAACTTAAATGGCCTTCACATGAATTTCTATATTTCATTCCAATCCAAGGGATCCCCCAAGTTTCCAGGGGCTCAAGAAATGACTTTCCAGGAAGATGCTACCCAAAGTGTCATAGACATTTCTGACCTGCCATTCCAAAATCTCAGGAAAAAGCCAGGCACTGGGCTGACAATGTGGTGGGTGGCAGAGCATTTGCTTAGTGTTACATGAGGCCCTGGGCTCCCTTCCCACCCAGCACCAAAAGAAAAAAGATGTCAGGCACCAGAAGTCAGCATATTAGTGATCTTTTTTATATTAGCTCTTAACAGCTGAGAATAGATAGGACAAATGGACATACAGACAAACAGATCATTCAGTACTGGTTTTCAAGTCCAAGTCATATCCTGCTACTGAAAGCTCTTTCTGATAGTTGTCTCTCTACTGTAAAAACTTCAGCCTATTTTCATCTTTGTTCTAAAATCATTAAAATGCTTACTTGATTTGCAAAACACATTAGGTATCAGGGAGCACTGACCAGCTATCAAAAGGAACTTTTCTCTTTCCAAACAGGAAGTAGCATAATCCAAGTCATTAAAAATCAGCGGCAGGGAACACTTGTTGAATGCGTAACTAATCAGGTTTGACGTAGGGCTTGCAAATAACATTAGAAAGAGAAAGGAAAGGGCTGGCTAAACCTGCAGGGATGGAAACAGAGGCCAAGTGAATGGTGGAGCCAGCTAGGTCCGTCCCTCACATGGTATCTCTGTTAGTGCCAGGCTCTTGGCAAGTCGCTCAGTTCACCAGACTTGCTAGAACATATTTCTCCAAATTCAGCTAGTGATCCCTTCCCAAGGATCACTGCAGGGACCTAGAGCCCAGGGATAAGAGTCTACCTTTAGAATGACAGAATCTTGAGGTGGGAAGGCTCCTTTGTATTTTGTAAACCCGAGTGAGTTGATTCTTAACCCAAAGCCTCACTGAAGTCGATGGCAGGAACTGAACTACACCTTCCTGACTTTCCACAGTGTTTTCCTTCTTGTCAATTCACCGTAACTTTGGAGCCGTAAAAAGTACAAAACAAAGCCACACCCATGCCACACCCATGCGTCGAGGTTGAGCAGTAGCTTCCGCCTCTCCATGTTGGGAGTGTCTTCCTTCCCAAATGGAAATGAATTTTGTGACATTCATCCATTCAGTGTTGACAGGGCAGGCAGTGTGCTTGGAGACAGCAGACCCTGCACTGACCCAGATGGAAAGGTGTCTTTAGACCGAGTGCTGAAGACTTCCCATGGAAAGAAGCGTTTCCCAGCGTTCCAACCACCGTGGTGTGGGGAGGGCTCCCAGGGAAGGAGGAAGGAAGCCTTGGGAATAAGCAGTCTGAGATCAGCAAGAGAACTGGCTGAGGTCTTGTGTCAGATTCTAAAACTGAGTGTGGCTAAAAATAGTCTTTGGAAAGAGTACAGGAAAGGAGGAACCCTGCTCTGAGCTCCAGGACCGTCCTGCAGGTAGGTGTCCACTTGGCTCTATGCTCTTAGCCACCACCTCAGCCTCTTTCAATGTCCATATCAACCCTTACATGCACATCTCAGACTTTTCCATGAACTTCCTCTTCTGTGATGCTTTGTGTTCATTGTAGAAGATCCTGAGATCTCCCAGGTCAAAGTCTTTTCTTTCAGTTTTTCCAAATGTTTCCACTTGCTGGTTAAACATTTTTTTAAAATCTTTTTTTTTTTTAAGGTTTTTTGAGATAGGGTCTCGCTTTTTATGGTTCAGGCTGGTCCTGAGCTCAGCATCAAACTCACATCACAGCAATCCTCCTGCCTCTGCCTCCAGAGTGCTGGGATTACAGGCAGGAGCTACCACGCCAGGCACTGTGGTATGTGGTACTGGTTGCTGCTGGGGTGAGTCTCCACACCCAGTATTGTTATGTGGTTACCGGGATTGAACCCGGGTCCTTGCGCTTGCAAGACAGGCGCCAGAACCACTGAGCTAACTCCCCGGCCTCCTAAACATTTTTTTAAAAGCAAATATCATGTGTCATGGAGGTATTTACAAATTATAAGACATTCGCCCTAACCTAAACAGACAGATACACCTAAAAAAAATTCTATTTAAAAAATACACAGTAACATAGGACTAAATGCCCTGTAGCCGCGATAGGCAAGAACTGTTTCCGGAATTCAGTGGGGGAGCGATGGCTCTGGTGGAGCCCACAGTGAGGACTCAGACAAACGGGCCATCAGTCCAGATGGTAGGAAGGAGCTAGGGGGACTCCAAGCAAGATACGCTCAGGCAACGCGAACCCAGGAGAGGAATGACATGAAATAATATTTAACTGCTGAAAGCACCTCATAGTTGACCACCTTTCTCTCTCTCTCTCTCTC